>APFE030980858.1:63127-113826 GCA_000404065.3 Pinus taeda
TTCCAAAGGACATCTGGGTCTTGAAGGCTTGCTCTAGAGATGAGTTCTCATTTCTACTCAACCTCTGCTCATGTGTTACCAGTGATGCATGGAGTTCATTAACTGAAAAGTTTGAGAGATCCTCTTTCTCTTCTATGGTGGTGACAATCACATCAAACTTTGAGGGTAGGACCCTCAATAGTTTCTCCACAATCCTCATTTCTTCAAGAACTTCTCCATGTGTCATCATCTGTGTAACCAAACCAATCACACGTGTGAAGAATGAGTCAATATTGTCTGACTCTTTCATGTTCAGATTCTCAAAATCTTTCCTCGGCCACTGTAGTTTTGCTGTCTTCACTTTCTCCATGCCTTGATAGGCTGTTTTGAGAGTTTTCCATGCTTCTTTGGATGTCTTAGTTGTTGCTATCCTTGGAAACACACTCTGGTCCACTGCTTGATACAAAAATACAAGGGCTTTTGAATCCTTCTTCCTATTGCTCTTTAATAGATCTTTCTCTCCTCGAGTTAATCTATTAAACTCATTTTCATCTGCTGGTTCTTCAAAACCATCTTGAACTAATTCTCATAAATCTTGACAGGGAAACAGGGCTTTTATGGTTATTGCCCAGTAGTCATAGTTTTTCCCATTGAACTGTGGGAATTGAGGATTAAACATACCCATGTTGGTGCTGGTGCTGGCCATTCTAGCACTCTTTAACTATTTTTCTAAATCCTTGACTGTGTATTTAAAACACTGACTGTTTCTTCAGCAGTAACACAAAAAAAACTTTGAAGAATACCTGAATCCTTTTGCCTGAGACTTCACCTTGCTGGAGAAGATTTACTGCTGCAACAAAACCTCCTCCCTTCAGCTTCTTTGACACCTTCAAAGAGCCTAAACCTGGTTCTGATACCACTGTTGGGGATTTTTCTGATAAAATCCCAAAAACAAACATTAACTGAATACAGAGCAATGCTCTGTTTTTCTCCTCAGGATCTTTTGCACAAGGAAGCCCCAAAAAAATTTATGAACAAAGCTAAGTTTCACAACCAACATAAACTTGTATTAATTTATAAACTCCCTGATACAATTGTCTTCCTCTCTCTCAGAGGGATTCACCAAAAACAAAATACTCTGCGTGCTTTTACAAATTATTTTTACACCAGTGTGTAAAATCTTCATTCACATTTACCGCTGTAAAAAGGGGTTTTTACATTTACACATTTATTACTATAAAATGAAATTCTTACATATGCTGTAAAAATTTCTTACATAACTTTGCAATCTCAAAAATTAAATTCACAGTCATTCTTCATTCACAATCTCAAAAGTAAAATTCACACAGTCATTCTTCATTCGCTCGTGCTCCGCTTCATTTGAGCAATACAAAACACAAAAAGAAAATTACATTTCAACCCCCTCATATACATATGCGTTCCTTCTTTTTTTAATACAAATCTTCAACCTTGCACTGCTGTGCAAACCTCTGGTTCATCAGTCCTCGCTACTACTACGAACACTTTATTCTCCCATGTGCAATACTAATAAAAAAAAATTCAATACTTTCACAAAACATATTACATACGATTAATACATATCGTATGAAAAACTTTAAATGTTTTACCTAAAACTATGACATTTCATTAAATACATTAAATAAAATGTGCGGTAAAAGTAAAAATAATGTTCTGGCAGGTTGATGAAGATCCATGTCCGTTGACTTGATCGGACGCAATTCGCACACTGAACTCACACAAACCAATCGAAGTTTAGTTTCCGGGGAGGGGGTGGTTTTGTGTTCGTACACAAGACGCGTGGCAGCAAGTCGGGGTGTTCGGAGGCCCTCTAACAGAAACAACTTTTTGTGAAAAGCGGTGCGAAATGACCTGGGGTTTTCTAGAGTGGTTTTGCGTTGCCGTTTAATGTTCTTGTACGACAGGTGAAATTATGGTTTCAACACTCCCCTTTAATTTCAACTGCTAGGCATTCAGTGATACCCAAACATTTTCTCAAAAATTCAAAGCTTTTCTGGTCCAGTGGCTTTGTCAAAATGTCTGCAACCTGTTCCTCAGTCATGCAATGTTCTAAGGCAATTTCTCCATTGCTCACCAATTCCCTGATGTAATGAACCTCGTGTCAATGTGTTTCGTTCTCTTATGAAACACTGAATTATTTGATAATGCAATAGCTGAGCTATTGTCACAAAAAATCATTGTTGTTTTTGCCTGCTCTTGGCCTAAGCTTCTCAACATCCTTCTCATCCAAACTGCTTGACATGTTGTTGCTGTAGCTGCCACATATTTTGCCTCTATTGTAGACAATGCTACAATGGACTGCTTCTTAGAAGCCCATGAAATGGCTCTTGAACCCATATGAAAAACATAACTGGAAGTGTTTTTCCGATCATCTACACTTCCAGCCCAATCACTATCAATGTATACAACTAAATCTGAATGTTCTGAGACAGTATATAAGATGTCAAACCTTTTAGTACTTTTAACATACCTCAGAATTCTTTTTGTTGCCTGCCAATGTGCTTCCTTTGGCCTCTCCATGAATCTGGAAATCAAACTAACAGCAAACATTATGTTAGGTCTAGTTGCAGTTAAATACATAAGGCTGCCAACTATGCTCTTGTACAAGCTATGATCAAAATCCTTGTTGTTGTCCTCTTTGCTGAGTTTTAATCCCATTACTGTGGGAGTGATCGCTGCCTTGCACTCTTGCATATTAAATCTGTCCAACACTTCATTTACATATCTTGCTTGAGAGATAAAAATTCCATTTTCATTTTGATCTACTTCTATTCCTAAGAAGTGTCTCAACAAACCCATGTCAGTCATTTCAAACTCCTCTTTCATGACTGTTTTGAAATTTTCAATAAGGTAGTCATTATTACCTGTAAAAATCACATCATCAACATATAACACAACAATTAACAATTTACCATCTTTTTCTTTGATGTAGACTGTGGGTTCTCCCTCACATTTTTCAAATCCATTTTCCAGTAGATAGGAATCTATCCTACTGTACCATGCTCTTGGCGCTTGCTTCATCCCATAAAGAGCTTTCTTCAATTTGCACACTTTGTGCTCTTGGCCTTTTTTCTCATAGCTTAGAGGCTATTCAATACAAATCTCTTCCATTAACACTCCATTCAAGAATGCTGACTTCACATCCATTTGGTAAACTTTCCACTTGTTTTGTACTGCTATGGACAGCACTGCTCTCACGGTTTCCATTCTTGCAACCGGTGCGAAAGCTTCCTCATAATATCTCTCATATTGCTGCTTGTACCCTTTGACAACCAGCCTTGCCTTGTGTATTTCTATTTTTCTTTCAGCATTGCACTTGGTCGTATAGACCCATTTAACTCCAATGACTTCCTTACCTTTTGGTAACTCAACCAACTCCCATGTTTTGTTTCTCTCTATGGCATTCATTTCCTCATTCATAGCTTCTATCCATTTCTTATCTTTAATTACATATTCAAAATGAATACAGTCATCAACATGACAATACAAGGCAAACAATGAATTCATTCCTTCATCATAAATATCACTTAAATTTCTGAACTTTTTACCTCTTTCATTTGGTGTGCAAGTGCTTGAAGATGCACTTGAATTTCCACTTTGTGGTGTGCTTGGAGAAGCACTTCCATTTCTCCTCAAGGGTGTTCCTTTCTTTCCTTGTGTTGGTGCTGCTGTTTGGGGATGTATTTCAGCCATCTCCTCATCATCTTCATCATGAGACAAACAGTTTTTAACATTCACTCTTTTCTCTATGCTTCCATCCCATGCTTCTTCCTCAATGAACTAAACATCTCTGCTCACAAAAAACTTCTGGGTAGATGGGATAAACAACCTGTAAGCTTTGGATTCTTCACTGTATCCAATGAAAATACATTTCTCCCCTTTGTTGTCCAACTTCCTCCTTAGGTGATCTGGAATGTGTGCATAGGCCACACATCCAAAAAAATTCATTTGGGTGACTCCTTGCTTTCTCCCACTCTATGCTTCTTCTGGCACTCTATTCATCACTGCTTTTGTAGGAAACCTATTCAAAATATACGCTGCACAATTTACAGCTTCAGCCCAATAATCATTTGGAAAATGCTTTCCCTTCAACATGCTCCTCGCCATATCCATGATTGTCCTGTTCTTCCTTTCAGCAACTCCTTTTTGCTGTGGAGTGTAGCTAGCTGTGAATTGCTTATGAATTCCATTTTCTCTACAAAACCGTAGGAATTCCTTGGAGATATACTCATCTCCTCTGTCAGTTCTCAAAACTTTGTTGCGCAGCACACTTTGATTTTCCACAAGTGCTTTGAAATTTCGGAATTTTTCAAACACTTCACTTTTGTTTTTAAGGAAATATACCCAAGTTTTTCTTGTAAAATCATCAATGAAAGTTAGAAAATATTGGCTGCCTGCTAAATATGGAGTTTTCATCAGTCCACACAAATCTGAGTGGACAATCTCTAAGGGTGCTTTTTCCCTTATGCTTTTCCCTGATGGTTATATATCTTCGAGATGCTCAAATTACATCCATTTTCCATCTTATGGAAAGCCTTGATGAGTGCATCTTTATAATCGCTTTTTAATCTACTCGAGTGGTTGATTCATTAGAGAACCACAGTGCCAGAACCAATTCCCCACATGACAACCACTATGAAATCGAGGCTAATAGAATGGTGAGTGTCTTATACAAAAGTCAAACCAACTCTCCACATGAAATCGAGGCTAATAGGATGGTGAGTGTCTTATACAAAAGTCAAACCAACTCTCCACATGACAGCCACTATGAAATCGAGGGCTAATAAGATAGTGAGTATCTTATACAAAAGTCAACAGCACTCCAGATAGTTTTTCTTCAATTCTATAAGTCTGCAGCGCGTCTGTTCATTAGCAAGGGTCTTAGCTGGTGTGAGTTGTGAAGGAACTTAATGTTTATGACCATTGCAATTCCGACCAAAGATAAAATTGTTAAAGAAAAGGAATAAATCTGTAAAAGAAAATCGAACAATTAAAGGAGACTCCATGATCACATTCAATATTCGGAATAACACGCAAGCCTTAATGATTCACAATGGTTCGATTAATATTGGGAAAATGTGTGGTTAGGAACAATTTAACTATGGAGGGATTAAAGAAAAAAATAGTCCTAACTTATCTGGAATCTTCAAATTTTCATGTATTTGAATTGGATTTATTTTCAATTATTTTCAGTGTCTTGATACAAAAATCAGGCGGCTTCTGACTGCTAAACTTGAAAAACAGACTTATCTGCTCACCAGCAACGGTTCCAGATGCTGTAAGTGGTGAAGGAACCTGATCTTTATTACCGTTGTATTTCAAAACTAAAATAATCATTACACCTGGCCAAAATTAAAGTAGTTAAAAAAAACGGATAAATCCTTAAAAGAAAGTTGAGCAATAATAGGCAAACCTTAATGATTCAGAGTGGTTTGATTTATAACGAGAAAACATCGGGTTAGGAACCGTTTAATTAGTAATTCTTTGAAAAAAGAAAAGAGTTCTAACTTATCTGGAATTTTGAGTTTTTCGAATTTGATTTATCTTTCGAATTCTTAATTTTAAAAATTAACTGAAAATAAAATGTATTTCCTACACATTCTACTGAAAACAAGACATTAAAGTGATGTAAAAGCCCGCTGGCACACCGCATCCATCAGTTAGTAAGATGCCTACCACCTGTCTCCCATGTTTAACTGATGCAGGAGCATCCAGCTCTGAGGAGACGGAAGTTGGCTGACAGTCTCACAAGGATGCAATCATAAATTCATCGCTAAACAGGCGTAGGCTTGTCAAGTCATTTTATGTATTTTAATTATTTTATTTTATCATAAGACATTAGGAGTAGGTCGATTGGAAGTCATGAGTTATTTCTGTTTCAAGTAGGAATTATGAACAGCAAGATAAGTTGACAGTTAATTAGTTCCTTTTTATTAGTTAATTAGCTCTTTACAATTGTATTCGTTAAGGCATTTCAGAAACTGGTAATTAGTTACAATAATCTGTTAGGGTAGTTCCAACTAAACTGAACTGTATTGATTCAGAAATGTTAAAAGAGGAACGAAAATCATTGTACGGGATTCCCCCGAAGAACAGAGAAAAAGAAAGGAAATACAGTCATTTTCTTTTCAACAAAGAACATCTATTTTTAATCTACTGTATCATCACTGTAATGAAATATTCATGTATGAAAGATGACTCTGTGTGTGTAACAAAACTGGCATAAGAGTAACAGTACAGGACGGCAAGCGAGGAGAACAAGGAGCGGATGCATGACATAATTTTCCAGAGCGAGAAGAAAGAAGTCCAGAATACAACAATTTCTGACAAAGAGAGATAACAGCAACGACAAAGAAGGTGCATAACAGTGCGCGTCCAGAACGAAAGGAACAAGCAAACACGAACAGAAATCAAATTCAGGTAACCCGTAATGACCTCACCATGATATGAACAGAACAATGTTATAAAGAAATCGAAATAACTAGAGTATTACATTGCAAGGTTAATTTAAATACAGTCCATTTGATTCACGGTCCTTTCGAGACCAAAGAAACGCCTTCATAAGAACAAAGCAGATTTTGCACCAAATATTATTTACAGACAGGTCACCAATAACACTTAGAGTTTGCATATTAAATTGTGAACCGAGAGGTCATCAAAACCACTGTAGTGAGAGTAACTCATAGCGTTGGCAACCGAGGTTTCGGTTACCCGAGGGTTCCCATTAATTTAAACAACCCTATTTACAGAACGAGAAGTTACAGGCAAACAGGTGCCAACAAAAAGAGACTAGTAAGTGACCATATTTACAGACTAGGGTTCGAAAACCCAAACCATCATCTATAGGGCAGGGTTTCGAATAAACCGAGGAAGAAACATTACAAAATAGAGAACCAGTTACTCATTAAATAGCCAGAGACGGAGCAAGTTACACCACCCGACAGACAGACAAAAACATTGCACAGGCGATTGCCAATTACAGACAAAACCTCGGCAAAAATTCTATGAACAGGAGACCGACAAGTTAAGACCCTACCCGGAACGAAGCACTGTAGGGTTTGAGCGAATGCCACAGTTGGAAAGAGCGCAACCAGGAGCCAACAGGTTCGAACCACCTGCAACCAAAAACGAACAGGATTAGCAAAGTCCTAAACCATAAAACCCTCGAAGAAAAAAACGAGAAATAAAGGTGCCATAGGGGCATAGTTTACCTGAACAGAGGAGGCCAAACGAACAACAAACAAACCATGAAAACCTGAAGACATGGAACGGATATGTCAGGGCACATAAAGGAGATGTAAGGGAGTTATATCCGAGAACAAAGGCTCACCTTGACAGTGAGATTGGAGTGCCGAACAGTTGGAGTATAACCTGCCCAGGAAAATCCTGTTAATAAATCGAACAGGCAACAAAGTTCAACAGTTAAATATCGAGAAAATAAACCAGCAAATCAATTACAAACCCTGTAGAGCAGAATGGCGCCTCCAAACCAGTGAGATCCCATCTCCAAGAGCAGGGAAGGATCAAGAGAACCCACATAACAAACTTCAAGAACCAGAACGGCAAGGTGAACAGAGCTCCCGCAGAGCGGAGCAAGCTCTCAGCAGAGTGGCCGGGAAAAGTGAAATGGCAAATGATTAACGGAGGGTTGACAAACAAACGCTTTTGTGTGAGGATAACCGGCAGGTACAGGTTAACAACCGGTGGAACAGGTTCAAAACCCTAACCCCTCTACCGAGAAACGTACCATATCATTTAATCGATCATTGAATTGCCCAGGACATGAGTCCAATCAAACGGCGGTCTTTGGAGTTTTGGCGGGAGGCCATCATAAGTGGTATCAGAGCTAGTTTCTTGAGTTAGAACTAATGGAACAGGTAGACGATGAAGGTGAAGCAAGAGGAAGATGAAGAGGAAGAGGAAGAGGACGAGTAGTCCACAGGCCAGTAGATGCTGGATTGCGAGAGGAGATACGAGTTTTGCGTGAAAGATTGGCACTGATAGAGGCTGGAGGAAGAAGAAACCCAGCAGATAACAGTGATGAGGAAACAGTTGAACCAGAGGAGGATGAGTATGAGGGAGTAACACCGGAACTGAGATTATTAAAGTCAGTTTTGCTGTCCAGTCATAAGCCGAGGCATGAGTTACCTACTTATGACGAGAGTTTGTCTGCATATGTGTTGTTAGATTGGTTGAGTGAAGTTAATAAATTCTTTGAGTTTGAGGAGACCAGTGAAGACAAACAGGTGAAGTTTGCCGACACCAAACTGAAAGGACATGCGTCCTTATGGTGGGACAGCGTTCAGGCAGAAAGGAAGAGACTAAACAAACAACCAATCAAGAAATGGGCCAGAATGGAAGCAAAGCTGAAGGAGAAATTCCTACTGAAAGATTATCAGATTATGTTGTATAGACAAGTACAGAACTTGAAGCAAAGAGGAATGACTGTTAGGGAGTTTACAGAGGAATTCTATAAATTGAATCTGCGAGTAGGGTATGTGGAAGATACCTCAGAAAAGACAGCCAGATTTGTAAATGGCTTGAGAGGGGAGATTTTGGATGAAATTGGTATCCTTTCACCACAGACGTTGGATGAACCCTATCAGTTTGCGCTGAAGGCAGAGGAGAAAATAAACAGGAAACAGAACACCAAGAGAGGAGGTGGTTCTGGCAGGGGGAAAGGCAAGGTTTATGGCAGAGGTAGAGGCACAAGCCCAAATGAGGAGGGAAGCAGTTCCAAATCTGCTGGTACAACAGATAAAGACAACAGCAACAGGGAAGGACGACCAGCTCAGAGAGGACGAGGATTTGGTCGAGGCAGGGGAACTGTCTAGTGTTACCGTTGTCATAAATTGGGACACAAGTCTTATGACTGTCCTGAAGGTGAACCAACAGGTGGGAGAGGAAGCTGTGTTGCTCAGCCAGAGGATGCTGAAGAGACACCACAAGAAGCAGAGATACACCTGAAACAGGGGAAGCCTTGGTGTTAAATAAAGTGCTGTTAAAACCAGCAAAGAAAATTGCAGAACCGGATCAGCGAAAGGCTTTGTTTCGCACTGTTTGCAAGTCACGGGGTAAGTGTTGTAAGTTGATCATTGACAGTAGGAGTACCGATAATTTGGTAGCTGTGGAGATGGTGGAGAAGCTGGGATTGAAGAAGCTGAAACATCCCACTCCCTACAAAGTATCTTGGCTGCAGAAGGGGCATCAACTGTTAGCTGATGAACAGTGTGAGGTGGAGTTTCAGATTGGTAAATATAAGGACAAGATCCTTTGCGATGTCATGCCAATGGATGTCTGTCATTTACTGTTAGGACGACCTTGGCAGTTTGACAGGAGTGCAGTTCATGATGGGAAAACTAACTCCTATAAGTTTGTGAAAGATGGGATCAAGCATACGCTTGTACCCATCAAGGAGGAAAATACAACAAAAGCTAGTGGAGTGAAAGCACTGTTGTTAGGTGGGAAAGAATTCATAAAACAGATTGAAGACAGCGAGATAAATTTTGCTGTCATAAGGAGACCAAGAGCAGTAGTACTCCACACACAGGTTTCAGATTTGCCAGAAGAAGTTCAGAGGTTGCTGCAAGATTTTGGAGACATTGTAGTGGATCATCTTCCAGATGAGTTGCCACCTAGGAGGGGTATTAGTCACTGCATTGACTTTATACCAGGGGCAAGTCTGCCGAATAAAGCAGCTTACCGCATGAGTCCCAAGGACCATGAAGAGATTAGGAAACAGGTCCAAGAGTTGTTGGATAAAGGTTTGATTCGGGAGAGCATGAGCCCATGTGCAGTACCTATTGTTTTGGCTCCAAAGAAGGGAGGAGAGTGGAGAATGTGTACGGATTCTAGGGCTATTAACAAAATTACTGTTAGGTACAAGTTTCCCTTACCAAGGATGGACGATATGATGGATTGTTTGAGTGGAGCGGCCTACTTTTCGAAGATTGACTTGAAGAGTGGATATCACCAGATCCGGATTCGTGAGGGAGATGAATGGAAAACCACTTTCAAGACAAACGAAGGCTTATACGAATGGCTGGTGATGCCGTTTGGTTTGAGCAACGCCCCCAGCACGTTCATGCATCTGATGAATGAAGTGCTGAAGGAATTTAATGGTAAGTTTGTAATAGTTTACTTGGACGATATTCTGATTTTTAGTAAGACTAAGGAGGAGAATTTCAGGCATTTACAGAGTGTGTTGAGAAAATTACAGCAGAACAAGCTGTTAATTAATTTGAATAAATGTACCTTTTTTCAGCGAGAACTGATATATCTGGGTTTTGTTATTGCGGAGAATGAATTAAAGATGGACCCAGAAAAGGTGACAGCTATAGTTAGCTGGCCTTCTCCGAAAAGTTTATTTGAGGTTCGAAGTTTCCATGGACTTGCCAGTTTTTACAGGAAGTTGATCAGAAATTTCAACGAGATTTGCACACCAATGTTGGATACGATCAAGAAAGTGAATCAGCCATTTCACTGGACTGAAGCAGCAGAAAACAGTTTTCAGATCTTGAAGAAGAAGATTACTGAAAGGCCTACGTTGAGACTGCCTGATTTCAACAAACTTTTTCAAGTTCGTTGCGACGCCAGTGGTACAGCCATTGGAGCAGTCCTTAGCCAGGAGGACAGACCAGTTGCTTATTTCAGCGAAAAGCTAAATGAGAGCAGACAGAAGTACTCAACCTATGACAAGGAGTTCTACGCCATTGTGCAGGCTTTGAAGCATTGGTGACATTATCTATTGGGTAACGAATTTGTTTTATTTTCTGACAATTCTGCATTACAGTACATTATGCAGCAGCATAAATTGAACCATAAGCACGCAGCTTGGGTTGAGTACTTGCAAAGTTTCACGTTTGTACTAAAGCACATTAGTGGGCAATCAAATAAGGTAGCAGATGCACTTAGTAGGAGAACATTACTGTTACAGGAGAGTACAATGCAGATCTTAGGATTTGAACATTTAAAAGAGCTGTATCCGACCGACACCGAGTTTATGGAGGCCTACGAGGCTTGCCAAAACCCGCTGTTACGAAATGACAGCAAGTGGCTGGACTATAATCTTCAGGAAGGATTGCTGTTCAAAGGAGGGCAGTTGTGCATTCCCAACTGTTCTATGCGGGAAAATATCATACAGGAAAAACACAGCGGAGGCCTGGCAGGACACTTTGGAATTGATAAAACCATTGCTCAGGTATAACATTTCTATTTTTGGCCTAAGTTGCAGCGAGATGTGCAGAGATATGTGACTAGGTGTAAAATTTGTCAATTGGCAAAAGGTCACAGTCAGAACACTGGACTTTATATGCCATTGCCCATTCCTAGTCGACCATGGGATTCGGTCAGCATGGATTTTGTGCTGGGTTTGCCAAAGACACAACGCGGCTTTGATTCAGTAATGGTTGTAGTAGACCGATTTTCGAAGATGGCACACTTTGTACCATGCAGGAAAACCAGCGATGCTACTTACATAGCACATCTTTTCTTCAGAGAGATTATACGGTTGCATGGACTTCCACGATCCATTATCTCTGACAGAGATGTAAAATTCACAGGTCATTTTTGGAGAACTCTGTGGAAAAAGTTAAATACTCAGTTGCAGTTCAGCTCCGCTTATCAGCCGCAGACGGACGGACAGACGGAGGTAGTGAACCGAAGTCTGGGGAATTTGCTTAGAAGTCTGACAGGTGAAAATTCCCGGACTTGGGATCGTGTACTGGCACAGGCGGAATTCGCATACAACGATTCCCCTAACCGTAGCACGGGATACAGTCCATTCCAAACTCTGTATGGCATGCATCCGCGAGGAGTGCACGAGTTACGAGATTTGGGGAAACTAGAGAAACGGAGCGCTGATGGAGAAGATTTCGCCCAAGCTATGAGCAAACTGCACGAACAGGTTAAGCTGAAACTACAGGACAGCAGTCAGAAGTACAAGCAGCGAGCTGATACAAAACGCTGGGAGGTTCAGTTTAATGTCGGGGATGAAGTCCTTGCGTTCTTACGCAAAGAGCGGTTCCCAAAGCGAGAGTACAGCAAGCTGAAATTCAAGAAAGTCGGGCCCTGCAAGATCATTCGCAAATTTTCTGCGAACGCTTATGAGATACAATTGCCACCAAGGATTGGTATTTCCCCTATTTTTAACGTGGCAGATCTGTTCTCTTATGTTGCAGGTTCGACAGATGATGCGGCAGCAGAGCCACCGCGAGACACCAAATTGGAAGGAGATTCATGGACGAGACAGATGCCGATGGCACCACCCGTCGAGATTGAGGGAATTTTGGACACACAGGTAGCTAAGCGCACACGCAGGAAGGAATATTTCCGATATTTAGTAAAGTGGAAGAACCGTCCAATAGAGGACAGTTCGTGGCTCAATGCAACGCAAATCCAGAAGGCAGGCTATTCTATTGACGACCTCATGGAACAGAGCCATGACATTTTGCCACCCCGGGAGCCTGATGCAGGAGCATCCAGCTCTGAGGAGACGGAAGTTGGCTGACAGTCTCACAAGGATGCAATCATAAATTCATGGCTAAACAGGCATAGGCTTGTCAAGTCATTTTACGTATTTAATTATTTTATTTTATCATAAGACATTAGGAGTAGGTCGATTGGAAGTCATGAGTTATTTCTGTTTCAAGTAGGAATTATGGACAGCAAGATAAGTTGACAGTTAATTAGTTCCTTTTTATTAGTTAATTAGCTCTTTACAATTGTATTCGTTAAGGCATTTCAGAAACTGGTAATTAGTTACAATAATCTGTTAGGGTAGTTCCAACTAAACTGAAATGTATTGATTCAGATATGTTAAAAGAGGAACGAAAATCATTGTACGGGATTCCCCCAAAGAACAGAGAAAAAGAAAGGAAATACAGTCATTTTCTTTTCAACAAAGAACATCTATTTTTAATCTACTGTATCATCACTGTAATGAAATATTCATGTATGAAAGATGACTCTGTGTGTGTAACAAAACTGGCATAAGAGTAACAGTACAGGACGGCAAGCGAGGAGAACAAGGAGCGGATGCATGACATAATTTTCCAGAGCGAGAAGAAAGAAGTCCAGAATACGATAATTTCTGACAAAGAGAGATAACAGCAACGACAAAGAAGGTGCATAACAGTGTGCGTCCAGAACGAAAGGAACAAGCAAACACGAACAGAAATCAAATTCAGGTAACCCGTAATGACCTCACCATGATATGAACAGAACAGTGTTATAAAGAAATCGAAATAACTATAGTATTACATTGCAAGGTTAATTTAAATACAGTCCATTTGATTCACGGTCCATTCGAGACCAAAGAAACGCCTTCATAAGAACAACGCAGATTTTGCACCAAATATTATTTACAGACAGGTCACCAATAACACTTAGAGTTTGCATATTAAATTGTGAACCAAGAGGTCATCAAAACCACTGTAGTGAGAGTAACTCATAGTGTAACCCATTAACTTAAACAACCCTATTTACAGAACGAGAAGTTACAGGCAAACAGGTGCCAACAAAAAGAGACTATTAAGTGACCATATTTACAGACTAGGGTTCAAAAACCCAAACCATCATCTACAGGGCAGGGTTTCGAATAAACCCAGGAAGAAACATTACAAAACAGAGAACCAGTTACTCATTAAATAGCCAGAGACGGAGCAAGTTACACCACCCGACAGATAGACAAAAACATCGCACAGGCGATTGCCAATTACAGACAAAACCTCGGCAAAAATTCTATGAACAGGAGACCGACAAGTTAAGACCCTACCCGGAACGAAGCACTGTAGGTTTTGAGTGAATGCCACAGTTGGAAAGAGTGCAACCAGGAGCCAACAGGTTCGAACCACCTGCAACAAAAAACGAACAGGATTAACAAAGTCCTAAACCATAAAACCCTCGAAGAAAAAAACGAGAAATAAAGGTGCCACAGGGGCATAGTTTACTTGAACAGAGGAGGCCGAACAAACAACAAACAAACCATGAAAACCTGAAGACATGGAACGGATATGTCAGGGCACGTAAAGGAGAGGTAAGGGAGTTATATCAGAGAACAAAGGCTCACCTTGACAGTGAGATTGGAGCGCCGAACAGTGGGAGTATAACCTGCCCAGGGAAATCCTGTTAATAAATCGAATAGGCAACAAAGTTCAACAGTTAAATATCGAGAAAATCAACCAGCAAATCAATTACAAACCCTGTAGAGCAGAATGGCGCCTCCAAACCAGTGAGATCCCATCTCCAAGCGCAGGGAAGGGTCGAGAGAACCCACATAACAAACTTCGAGAACCAGAACAACAAGGTGAACAGAGCTCCCGCAGAGCAGAGAAAGCTCTCAGCAGAGTGGCCGGAAAAAGTGAAATGGCAAATGATTAACGGAGGGTTGACAAACAAACGCTTTTGTGTGAGGATAACCGGCAGGTACAGGTTAACAACCGGTGGAACAGGTTCGAAACCCTAACCCCTCTACAGAGAAACGTACCATATCATTTAATCGATCATTGAATTGCCCAGGACACGAGTCCAATCAAACGGTGGTCTTTGGAGTTTTGGCGGGAGGCCATCATTAACCCTTCATAAGACTGGTAATTCGACTATATTGTAAACCGCAGGATGCTTAAGGTTAAGGTTATTAGCCAAGGTTCGCCACCTCAATACAACTCTGGGTAGGATAGGAGGCGAGGTGGAGGTAAAGAGTTCGCACTCTGCAATCTCCATCGGCGGCTATTCATTAAGTTTTTGATGCGAGTAGCGTCCATATATCTCTTTCTCTCGTTGCTCGTATTAATGGGGCGACCATTCAACCTCACTGTAGATATCTGTTTTCTTCCATCGTCCATCTGCCAGGTTGAGCACCACACCCCTGACTGCAAATCTTTAATCCTCTTTAACGCTCATGGTCCATACACATCCATAAGATATGGTCATTCTACAGCCACCCACCAACGCACATATTTCGGCTGGTACAACCTCCAGCTACTCCACGCCATCTTTCCAACAGCTCGCTCAAACCAACTCCGCACAGCCCTGTTATTTTCTCCCATTTTAATTTTGAATTTTGAAAACCCCGCACAACTTACTCATTAAATACCTCGGAGACTAGCTTTGCTTTTGTTTTCTTTCTTCATTTTGCGCTACTCAAGCAGGGTTGTTTTATGCCGTATTCAGTTTACTCCTTTTCAAAGATAATCACCATCTTTGTAGTGGTCTCTCTTAGATTTACGGCAACCCTTTCTTCTTAACTATGATACGCAATCTTCCGTGATGCGTATGTTATGGGCGTGGGTAGTTCATTCATTGACATATAGTTGCAAGATTTGTGGGTGAAAACTGAGTTCAAGGCCTATTTTATTTTTTTTTAACAGATTCCTATTGATTTGGTTGATCACTTCAAGATATAGTATATGTTTTCGTGTTTGTCGATTGTTTTGTTTCCTTTTCATCGTAGTATCGAAGAATCCAACATCATTGTCGAATCGAATCTAATCCTTAAAAAAAAATATAGATTTGTGCAAGTATTATGCTTCAAAGCTTCTTGAACGCCCTTATACTCTACGATGGCACGTGTCAATTTGATTTGTGCTCTTAGTTGGATAGTGTCGTTGGAATTGGAAAAATGCGCTAACCAACTGTATCATAAGCATTTCATTTTACTCTCTAAAGAATGTTATCTGGATAATATGCACTCCTAAGTGCATTATATTAGTTAATATGTGCAAGGATCCTTTGAATTGTTGTAAAGTCTTTGCAGCACTCGAAGATAGATTTTTTCATATTTTGATGTAGGCTAAAATTATTAGTATTTTTTGTAATTAGTAATATGATAAAGTGATTCAGAATTTTAATAATTTTTTCTATAATCTAACAATTTTAGAGATATTTTATATTATATTAATTTTATTGTATTTAAAATAAGATGTATTTAAACAGTAAGGTTTTAGTAAATTTTTAACATTATATAAAAAGTATGGTGATATTAATTTTAAGTATTTTTATTAGAATCTTTTTTTTATAAAATTTATAAATATGATAACTATTATTATCTAATTTTAAAGTCACTACCATGTCATACACTAAATTGGTGTCTGAAACCTCTTTGTTTGTACTTTTTCTGGTTTTGAATCTGACTTTTTAGGAGGAAACACATGCTCTAAACCATTAGGTTCACTCAAATGATAGATTATATATATAGTTTTTTGCATTTTTTGGCATATCAATTTAATTAGCTATCAAGTCCACAAAAATGTTCATATAAAAAAAATTACTTTCAAGAATATATGTTAAACATTTTCAGATAATTTATTTTCTTATTTAAATATTTTTATCCATTTTATTTAATTTCATTATCTTTTTCATAAAAAAATTTGATTTAAATTAACTTTTCATAATTAAAATTATAAATATATATATATATATATATATATATTATATTTAAATTTACTATTTATAATGATGATGATGATGGTGATGGTAACGCCACTGAGACCAAATAATGATCTACGACTAAAAGACAAATTATTTATTTTAATTAAGATTTTATATATGAAGAAAATTAATTGTGATAATAAAATTATTTTAGATATTTTAAATATAAATAATAAATAATATTGCAATTATAATAATGTAACACTATTAGCCAAATAAGTGAAACTTTAAATATTGATATTTAAATAAAATTTAGAAATTATTGAGATAAAGAGGAAACATAAATTAAAGTACCATATATATGCAATATTAATAATCTTTTTTGTATTTTTGCTAAATTTTTGCATACAATTTTTCATTTAAAAATTTATAATAATATGACAAAAGCATAGGATTTTATTATAGATTTCCATTCTTATATAAAGAGTTGAGGTGATATTGACCTCTACATACGGAATATAATTATGTATCAAATAGATTTTATTTAGTTTTTTTTTCAATATATAATATATGATAAATCCAAAAATATGATAATTATATATTGATATCTTCTGATTACAACATTTGAGAAAGATTTCATAAATAATATTCGAACAGCTTCCTTCCGGCTATTGTACAAAGAAAGTTTATTAATCCTATACAAAGAAGGCTGCCAAGAGAATAGAATGCAAGGAAGAGGCTGACATAGTTGCAGTTCAACGTAATATTATAGTGTAAGAAGTGCCATGTGAAGAGGAAAAGGATGCTGAATCATAACTGTTTATATCTATTTTTTAGAAACAAAAAACCTTCATTCGCAAGTGGTTGAATTTAAACTAAACAAAATAAAAACCCTTAAAATTCCTAAAGAAAAACACAAAAGAGCGGCGTGCAAGGCAGTTCCAAACAAGAAACCTCCGACGGTAAAACACCTTAAATTTAGAAAGAAAAAAAACAAAAAAGACGTTTTCGAAATAGGAAACCTCCAATGGGCACAGAATTCATCAGAATTACGCAAATCGACATTGCCTACATTGTTTGATAATCGAATTTGGCATGACAAAGTTAGAACCCGCTGCGTCGATCCACAAAATTTGTTGATTAATTGCAAGTCATGGATGTTAAGAAAAGTTGCATTATCTGAAAAGATGCGGCAGGATTTATGTGTTAGGTGTTAGGGTTCCTTTAAAATCTAGACACAGTATTGAATTACATAGGCTAATGGTGCATAGATTCGTTTCTTAATATTGCAGGAGCGTTACCTTTTCTCTGTCAGAATTTTCTGCCACTGATTGATCATGTGGGGCCGCTGTGTAAACTATATTTATGTGCAGGAAAAAAAGTTCCTAAGACATTTGAGCATCCCTAAACGGGTATCTTCGGGTCCACGGCATATTTTGAGCATCCAACGAGTGTGATTTATAAGATGAATTTGAATGGCCAAGAGTGAAACAAAATGCTTAGGACCATTATATTCGGAAAATAAAATAATATGATTAGGGCCAAATGGATTGTAAATTTCAAAGCACCCAACGGTTATGCACGACTTGTCCAATCATTTTGAATGATCAAGCTTGAGGACCCAATCCTTATGACCGTTGCATTTGAAAAAGCAAAATAAAACAATCGCTATATATGGCCGAAAATATATCCTTGTGAAAAAGTTGAGCGCCTATATCAAGATCTCAGTCAGCGTTCGTGTTAATAGACGAACTTTAAAGAGTAAAGATAGTTTCGCTAATAATTGTTAATAATTGGCAAACTTGAACTACTATGAACCGTTTAAATAGATAGAGATTTTCGAAGAAATAAACGGAGTCCTAAATGATCTAAAATTTTGATTTAATTTCGAATATTTGAATTTGTTCAAAACAATTAAAAAAATCAACTTGAAAATTTGCCCAAAACAAAAGTGAGTCATTTAGGAGGCCTGATGATCAAAAAAGTCTAGAATTCGGGCAAAAAAAATTCAAAAAATCTTGTAAAGATTGTTTGAATCGAGTTTTTGATGATGAAAATGGATTCAGCACCATCAAAAACGTCGAAGACATTTAAAATTTTTAAGTTTAACAGCTATAACTTAGATTTACAAAAATCCTTGCCGGATTTTCTCTAAATTTACCCATAATTTCCATAACTTTCCAAGGCAATTCCTCCAACTAGTCAGACTACAGCAAACTAAAATATATCTGGCACATGTTATAATACAAACCGGACATACAAAATGCCATAGAACACCGCTCGCACATAGCATCCATGAGGAGGCTTGTGTGTCCCGACTCCCACCTTACGACGTTTACAAAACCCAAGTGAATACCAGCTAGTCAGACTACGACAAACTGAAGTATATTTGGCACATGTTATAATACAAACGGGGCATACAAAATTCCATATAACACCGCTCGTACATAGCATCCATGAGGAGGCTTGTGTGTCCCGACTCCCACCTTACGGCGTTTGCAAAACCCAAGTGAATACCAATGAGGTTATGTATCCCTCCTCTCGGGACGTCAACATAATCCTCCCGCCACCCGTCTCCTATATTTAACCCTGAAACTAACTCCTTCCTTCCAGAACAGAAGTCATTAGAGCGTACTATAAACCGGTCATTCATTCGTTAAAGCTGAGGTTAATAGCTGAGGATCGCCACTTCCATACATGCCCGTGTAAGATAGACGAGGTGCGAGTAAAGAGTTGAAAAGAGCAGAGGAGCGCAGCACACCAACACAACTCAAAAACACTAAACACAAGAAATTGCCTCTATTCATCAATTAGCAGGTATATATACAAGCTAGAGAAGTTTCTGGAGATGGCTTCTTGGAGAAGCTTGCCCCATTGTCAATGTGTCTGCCGACTTCCAGAACTTCAATAAATACAACGACTAATTTCTAGATCCAGTATTAAATCATTGTTGAATATTGGTGAGAGGTTGTTGGAATTACGTCTGGTTTCCAACACTCCCCCTTAATTCCAACTACATACAATAAACAAGACATTATACTCTTAATTTTCATTCCTGCTGGTCTAAGTCTCAACTAGGCTTACAACATAATTTGTATTTTCTACAATGTACAACTTATTTCTACATATTTCAAATTTATCCTTTCCAAGAGGCTTGGTGAATATGTCAGCCACATTTTCATTTGTGTTACAACATGATAAGTCAATTTCTTTTGATTGCAATTTTTCTCTTACAAAATGATGTTGTGTTTCAATGTGTTTTGTCCTTACATGATATATAGGATTGTTTACCAATTTGATAATGCTTTGATTTTCACATCTGATTACTGTAGGTGCTTGTTGTGTTTCTCTAACATCTTCAAGTATCCTCCTAAGCCATATTGCTTCACAGGTGGCACTGCATAATGCTTTATATTCAGCTTTAGTGGATGGCAATGAAACAATTGGTTGTTTCTTACTGCTCCATGATATTGGTCCTGAACCAATATTGAACATGTATCCAATAGTAGATTTCCTATCATCTGGGTTTCCAGCTCAGTCAGAATCAGAATAACCTGCCAATTCAACATCAAATTCATCAGTGTACATAATACCAAAATTAAGTGTTCGTTTAAGATATCGAAGGACTTTATTTGCTACTTTCCAATGGCTTTCACAAGGCTTAGCCATGAACTGACTAAGTATGCTAACAGAATATGCTATATCTGGCCTGGTAATGGTGAGATAATTTAGAATTCCCACCAATTGACGGTACATAGTTCCATTCACCTCTTTGGTTCCATCATCACTGCTCAATTTGACATTCTGTTCTAAAGGAGTAGATGTTGCCTTGCATTCAATCATATTGAATCTTTTAAGGATTTCCCTTGTATATTTTCTTTGTGTGATCAGTGTCTTACCAGACTCCCTCCAAACTTCAAGACCTAAACAATAATGCAATTCACCAAGATTCTTCATCTCAAATACATGTGACAACTGACTTTTAATTTCTTCAATCAACTTGCATGCATTTCCTGTTATGATAACATATACAGATATTAAAGCAACATTCTTGTCTTCATCTTCCTTGATGTATAAGTTAGGATCATTCTTGTTTCTCATAAAAGAAAGAATCAATTTTCACATACCATGATCTTGGTGCTTGTTTCAAGCCAGATAAAGCTTTCTTTAACCTGCAAACCAAATGCTCCTGTCCCTGTTTTACAAACCCTTCAGGCTGAACTAAATAAACTTCTTCTTTTAACTCACCATTCAAAAATGCAAATTTGACATCTAACTCATGCATTTTCCAATTATTTTTTATAGCTAATGCAATCATAATTCTAATTGTGTTCAACATAGCTACAGGTGCAAAAGTATCTTCATAATCAATTCCCTCCTTTTGTGAATATCCTTTGGCAACCAATCTAGCTTTATATTTATCAATACTTCCATTAGCATTAAATTTAGATTTATAAAGCCATTTGCATCCTATGGGAACTTTGTTTTTAGGCAATTCTGTTAATTCCCATGTGTCATTCTTCATTATAGAGTTATATTCTTCATTCATTGCATTTCTCCATTCTTCATATTTTTTAGCTTCATCATAGCTTGAAGGTTATACAACATTCATAACAAGAGACATTAATGCATAATCTTTATACCTTACAGGTAGTTGACTTTGACGTGATTACCTTCTTGGAGTTTTACTGCTTTCATCTTTCTTTTGGCTTTGCAGAGTCTCCTCTCCTTTCTTTGGAGTGTCATGACTGCTTGATGCTACTTGCTCTTGTACCTGTTCTTGTGCTTGTTCATGTTCTTGTTCAACACTTGTATCTAATTTGACATAATCATCAATATCATGCCATACACTAGTTTTATTTATTTTATCACCTTCATTTGCATTCTCATGAAACACCACATCCCTACTTGCAAGCAGTGTATGAGTACTAGGATCAAACAACTTGTATACTTTCTGATTATCACAATACCCAATAAATATGCGCTTAATTGACTTTGCATCAAGTTTTCTTCTTTCATCTTTTGGAATATGAGCAAATGCCTTGCTACCAAAAACTCTTAAATGACTCACTTTTGGTTTGTACCCATAAAATGCTTCAAAAGGTGTTTTAAGCTCTAAACTTTTGGTTGGACTCCTATTTTTCAAATAAACAACAGTATTAATGGCTTCAGCCCAAAAAACATTAGAGATATTTTTACCTTGAAGCATACTACGTGCACATTCAACTAGAGTTATATTTTTCCTCTCAGCAACTCCATTTTGTTGAGGTGTATGTGGCACTGCAAATTGTTGTTGAATCCCATTTCTTTTACAATATTGATTAAATTCTCTTGATTTGAAATCTCCCCCTTGATCAAATCTCAAAATTTTGATGTAATTACCAGTTTGTTTTTTTACCATATTTTTAAATTCCTTAAAGTACTCAAAAACATCACTCTTCTTTCTTATGAAATAAACCCATGTATACCTAGATCTATCATCCACAAAAATAAGAAAATACCATGCTCCACCAATAGATTTAGTTTGCATAGGTCTGCATACATCAGTATGAATTAGTTCAATTATTTCCCTTTGCCTTTTTTCTTTATGTATAGGAAATTCCTCCCTATGTTGCTTTCCAAGTACACATGCTTCACATTCAACATGATCATTCTTTAAGACAGGAAGACCTTCAACCATTGTATTCTTTTGAAGTAGCATTAAATCCTTGTGATTTAATATATTTTTTATATGGTTGGATTTAAGGAAGAGTGTTGAAAAACATTGATAAATCCAACCACCAGAGTTAAATGCAGTTTCTAGAAATCGATGGATATGTTGACAAAGGGGCTAGCTTCTTCAGGAAGCAACCGCCTGAATTGATATCCATAAGTTTCTCAAACCTGTATGAATACCAATTTAATCGATTAATAAAAACAAGTCGTGAGTTCTCAGTTTGTTGTTGAGTTTTGTGTTTAGCTCTGCTCTCTCTCTCTCTGACAAGAGTGCACCCTCCCTACCACTGTTGTTGGCACTTTTAAGTTTCCAATGCGAGTAGTTTCCATATATATCTTCTTGTTGCTTCTGTGTACTTCGCGACTTACGTCCTGTCTGGCATCTTACTTTCCCTGATTTGATTTTATTTGTCTCGGCATGTCAGGGATTTCAGTAGTGGCTCCTAAGAAGTATTTTTGCGATGGTTACGTTTCGGATCATGTTTAACTCATAAAAGTCAACAAAACTCCTAACATACGCGATGATTACGTTTCGGATCATGTTTAACTCACAAAAGTCAACAGAACTCCTAACATAAATACTAAACTTGTAGTTTTTCTTTAATTGTAGCCTGCAGCGCATTTGCTCATTAGCAAGGGTTCTAGCTGGGGTGAGTAGTGAAGGAACTTAATATTTATGACCGTTGCAATTGAAAATTAAAATAAAGTAATTGTTACATCTGACCAAAAATGAAATTGTTAAAGAAAAGGAATAAATCTATAAAAGAAAATCGAACAATTAGAGGAGACTCCAAGATCACACCCAAGATTTGGAATAATCGGCAAACCTTAATGATTCGGAATGGTTCGATTAATATTGGGAAAGGCCGTGGTTAGGAACAATTTAATTAGGGAGCGCGATTAAAGGAAAAAAAATAGAATCCTAACTCATCCGGAATTTTCATTTTTTTCAAGTATTTGAATTTGATTTATTTTCAAGTATTTTCATTGTCTTGATACAAAAATCAGGCGGCTTCTGACATAACTACTAAACTTGGAAAACAGGTTTATCTGCTCACCAGCAAGGTTCCAGCAGCTCTAAGTGGTGAAAGAACCTAATCTTTATTACCGTTGTATTTGAAAACTAAAATAATCATTACATCTGGCCAAAACTAAAATAGTTAAAAAAAAAAAAAATGAAAGAAAGTTTAGAGATTAAAGGCTACTCCACGATCACACCTAGCATTCGAAGTAATAGGCAAACCTTAATGATTCATAATGGTTTGACTAATAATGAGAAAATGTGTGGTTAGGAACAGTTTAATTAGTAAACCATTGAAAAAAAGGAGTTCTAACTTATTTGGAATTTTGAGATTTTTATGTTTTTGAATTTGGTTTATTTTTCGAATATTTAAAATGGTTTAAAACAATAAAACAATTCTAATTTTAAAAATTTATTGAAAATAAAGCGTATCTCAGTACACATTCTACTGAAAACATGACATTAAAATGATATAAAAGCCGACTGGCACTCTGCATCCACCAGTTAATGAGATGCCTACCACCTGTCTCCCATGTTTAACCCTGAACCTATTTCTTTCATAACACTGGTTAAAAGCCAAGGATCGCCACTTCAATACAACTCTTGGTAGGATAGGAGGCTAGGTGGAGGTAAAGAGTTCGCCCTCTGCAATATGTTGGGGATTTTTCTGGTAAAATCCCAAAAACAAACAATTCAAGCACACACAGACAATGCTCTGTTTTCTTTACTCTAGGATCTTTTTGCACAGGGAAGCTTTTTAAATTTTTTTTACTGAGAACCGAGTATTGCACCACCATAAAAGGATTTCTATTCATTAAAACAAAATTACTGATACATATTCATCCTCTTTGCTGAGAGGGATTCACCCAAAATATTAAAAGAAATTACTCTTTCTCCTGAGATTTTACACTGTGTGAAAATCTCATTTTCGTTTACTGCTGTAAAACAAACTTTTACATATACTGCAGTAAAAATGATTTTACTTATGCAGTTCCAAATAAAAACATTATGTGCCTGCTCATTACAAAAAAAAATTCAACACACAAAATATTACATGCTTTGTTCTAATCTTTCCTTAGTCTTGGCATTGCTGTGAGATCCACACAAACAGAGTCAACATCTTCAAAAAAAAATCTCCCCTACCTCTTCTACGCACTGTTGTGCGATTCATTTCACATACTATATCAAAAACTCTAAGCTGCTATGTTTTTACCTTGTATTACAAAAATGGTCAACCAAAAAAATTATAATGCATGCAATACATATGCGACCAAAAAAAATTACACACATGCTTTTTCTTACCCATACCTCCGTATAAACAAAAATCATAACATTTTACCTACTATCTACCAACCACCTTTAAATACCATTTAATTCCTTTGCTGACAAAACCGGCAGTCAAAACAAAACTTTGTTTTACTCTACGCAATATTTATTTGATGCAGGCCTGTACGCAGCTTGGGACAATTGACACCGGAGATTGATGGTGCAGATCAAATGGCGGAGGAGAATATCGGGTGAGCCTTTTTAACCGACCTTTACCTCCCGAGAAACTGTCAGAGGGTGACGTATGGGGAGAGCCACGCGTCAACTCTAAATTTTCTCGAGACGCCTATGTACGAAAACCATTCCACATAAAAGCAGTCCAAAGAAGCTCATGGCAGTGTGTGGTTTTGCTGCGGTGGTTTATCTGTCACGCAGTTGAAATTACAATTTCAACACTTCCCTTTAATTTCAACTGCTGGGCATTCAGTCATACCCAGAGACTTTCTCAACTCCTTGACATGCTGCTGTTACAAAAGAGTCTTCCTCTTAACAGAGGGATTCACCAACACTGCTTCAGATACAGTTCCACAAACAACGAAAGGGTCTTCCTCACACAAAGGGATTTACCAGAGATTATGCTGAAAAGCATCAACCTCTAAACCAGAGGGATTCACCAGTGTATGCTGAAAAGCATCTTCCTCTTGACAGAGGGATTCTCCAAAGACAACAAATCTTCCTCTTAACAGAGGGATTCACCGGACACTGTGCTGAAAGGCACCTTCCTCTTTAACAGAGGATCCACCAAAACTTCACTTCCTCTCACATAGGGATTACAACCAGATACTGCTTTAGATGTAGTTCCAAAACAACAAAAAATATTACTCTGCCTCTTTTATAAATAATTTTACACTGCTGTGTAAAATCCTCATTCACTGTTGTAAAATAAAAAATTTCTTACATAATCTGATTTCATTCGCATTACATTTCAATACATTTCAATCTCCCAACAAAACAAAATTTACATAACTATTTTTCATTGCTGTGTGAAAAGAAATTTACTTTTACTGCTGTAAAAGTCTTCTGGTTTCATTTACTTTGCTTAGGCTGCTTTCTTCACTTGCTTCACATTACTGGCATATCTTCACCAACAGAAATTATGAGATTTGTGCTGTTGTGCATTCCTTTCCTTTCCTACCAGCAAACAACCAAACATCATCATGGTTTGTTTTTTTTTTTTGTTTTTTTTTTTTTTTTTTTTTTTTTTTTTTTTTTTTTTTTTCAACAAAACCTTACAAATCCATTCTTTACATTACATACAAACTACTATGCATTTCAATGCATGAGCTCCAAAAAAAATTTACCACGCTGCTGTCCATTCCCATTCACACTGCTGTGAAAAACTTATACTCCATTTGCAAGTTTCTCCGAATTCTTTTTCTTCTCAACACGCTGTTGTGTTAAAAACTTTTGCATTTACTGCTGTAAGCTGAGAAATTCTTACTTTGGTTTATTGCTGTAAAATAAAAATTTCTTTGACATTCACTCATGTGTGAAATTTCTCATTACATTTAAAATTCTGAGTTTTCACATTACATAAAAAAAACTTTTCATTCCCATTCATCTCAACAAACTATAAGCACCTGTAAAAAGGAATTCCAAACTTTCATTTGCTGCCACAAGTCTTTCTTCCTGTCACACTGTTGTGCTCCCCTGGGTTTTTATTCGCTGCTGCGAACCATTTCACTTTTCATCTCTTGCCTTTTGCTCTGGCTTCGCACTGATGTGCGGATCTCCTTGTTTTGCATTACAATGCATATAATTCATTTAATAGCCATTACAAACACATACCTTCATGGTTTCTGCTTTCACAAGCTCAAAGCTGCTTCACCTCTTCACTACTGTGCATAAAATAAACATTCTCAACAAAAAAAAATTCATGCATGGCTACGCACTCCATTTTTTTTACTCAAAGGAAAAACATTTTTTTCTTTCATGCAGCTGCATTGGTCACAATACATAAAGAAAAGTATGACATTTTTTTTATTTTGAGCCATACTCCCGTGACCAAATACCAAACATTAAAATTAAATCTTCACCAACTATTTACGAATGCCATTGAACTTCATTTAATGTTTCTCTGAAACACTGGTTTTTCTTGAGATGTTTTCCTGCTGCACGATGGAGGATTCCCATTTGACTTTGCTGTCGTCGCTCTCCATGCTCCCCTTAACTATATGCTTCGTCTTCTTTCAGCAAAGTTTTCTCAAAAGAAACTTAGATCCACTGGAGAGATCAAGGGACTTTCAGACTGTATTTCTTTCCTTCTCCATACTTGTGTAACTTTCTTCTTTTGCATGGGTTTAGCTTGTGTAAGAGCCCATGTTAAGTTACAATCACATGCCATATGTCCAATGTTATGACACTTGAAACATTCTACGTTGTTCATGAATAAAATTTCATGATTTCTTCTTGTAAAATTGCTTCTTGGAGGTTGTCGGGGACCATAACATCTATCTCTATGAAATGATCTACAGTCTTTTGCCATATGACCAAAGTTTGAACAAGAATAACAATAACCAAAAAATGAACTTTGGTACCTGGGAAATGGAGGTTTCCTTGACGTACTTCTGAAGCCTTTCTACCTTGAGATTCTTCGATGATAACCATTCCCACTTGCCTCTTTGACATTATCTACATTTCTTCTTGGAGCTGGTTTTCTACTTGGAGTAGGATTTCTTCTATTGTAGCCTTGATCTTTTTCCTTGCCTTTGCTGGAACTAGGAGCATCACCTTTTATTTCTAGCTTCTTCACATCTCTTTTGCTTAAAGTATTTCCATTCTTGTTTGAGGGTTCACCTACATACCCGAGTCCTGATTTATCAGATGGACATCTGTGATAGCTGAGCATATCATCCAAGGCTTGAGAGCTCTTCATGATTTTGTTCATCCCTTCAACCTTTTTCTTGAGGAGGACAATCTCTTCTTCTAATCTTTCACACTTATTATTTTTCTTTGCAAGTTGTTCCTCAGTTTCTCCCTTGCTACGAGTAGCTTCAGCTGCTACTATTTTAAAGGAGATGATATCTGACTTCATTTTGGAGATTTCTTCATTCTTTGCTTGACTGCTCTTCATTTTCTTCTCAGCTTCTTGTGCTTGCTTCCTGGCTTCTTGTAGTTCAGACTTAAGGGAGGAGACCTCTACCTTGTACTGTCCAATCTCTTCTACAAGTTTGTTCACTCTCTTGTGCCTTTATTCAAGTTGACTTGACAAGGCATCTTCCTGCTTCTTTGCTTTATTTTACTGATTTGTCATGGATATGACTTCTTCATGATGATTCCTTTTGCTTTCATCAAGTTCCTTCTTAAGCTTGGTGAGCTCTTCATCCCTTTATTGTACTTGAAGCTTAATGAGGTCAACCTTCTCATTTTCAGCTTCTATGATGGGTTCAGAATTTCCTTCTTGACTGATGGTCATGGTCAGTGCTCCCTTTGAGTGAAGGTCATGAAGTTTGTCCTATATATCGTTTGCTGATGAATATTTTCCTAGATTCTTCTTTATAGAATCAGGCAGCCCATCCAAGATTGTCTTTGCTGCTTTTGCATTGTACTCCTTGGATTCTCTATCCATCTTGCTATCATCAATTACTGATTCCAAAATTTCAATCCCTTCAGACTGTAAGAAAGTCCTCATTTTTATTATCCATATATCAAAGTTCCCATCGAACCTTGGAGCCTCAAATAGAATGCTTACAAATTGATTGTTTTCTATATTAGTAGAAGAGGGAGACACTTTTTTAGGAGGGCTGGAGACTTTCTTCTTTGACCTTGCCATTTTTAACTATGCTTCTAATACCTGACTGTGTTTTTAAAACCACTAACTTTTTCTTCAACAGCAACACAGAAAAAAACTTGTGAAATACCTGAATCCTTTTTGACTGTCTTCACTCTGCTGAGAAATTGCTGCAGCAATAAAAACTCCTTCCTTCAGCTTCTTTAACACCTTTAAAGAGCCTAGATCTGCTCTGATACCACTATTGGGGATTTTTCTGGTAAAATCCCAAAAACAAACAATTCAAGCACACAGAGACAATGCTCTGTTTCCTTTACTCCAGGATCGTTTTGCACAGGGAAGCTTTTTAAATTTTTTTTACCAAGAACAGAGTATTGCACCACCATAAAATGATTTCTCTTCATTAAAACAAAATTACTGATACATATTCATCCTCTTTGCTGAGAGAGATTCACCCAAAATATTAAAAGAAATTGCTATGTCTCCTGAGATTTTACACTGTGTGAAAATATCATTTTCGTTTACTGCTGTAAAACAAACTTTTACATATACTACAGTAAAAAAGATTTTACTTATGCAGTTCCAAATAAAAACATTATATGCCTGCTCATTACAAAAAAAAAATCATCACACAAAATATTACATGCTCTGCTCTAATATTTTCTTAGTCTTCGCATTGCTGTGCGATCCACACAAACAAAGTCAACATCTTCAAAAAAAAATCTCCCCTGCTTCTTCTACGCACTGCTGTGCGATTCATTTCACATACTACATCAAAAACTCTACGGTGCTGCGTTTTTACCTTGTATTACAAAAATGGTCAACCAAAAAAAATATAATGCATGCAATACATATGTGACCAAAAAAAATTACACACATGCTTTTTCTTACCCATACCTCTGTATAAACAAAAATTATAACATTTTGCCTACTATCTACCAACCACCTTTAAATACCATTTAATTACTTTGCTGATAGAACCGGCAGTCAAAACAAAACTTTGTTTTATTCCACGCAATATTTATTTGATGCAGGCCTGTACGCAGCTTGGGACAATCGACGGCAGAGATTGATGGTGCAGATCGGACGGTAGAGGAGAATATCGGGTGAGCCTTTTTAACTGACCTTTACCTCCCGAAAAATTGTCAGAGGGTGACGTATGGGGAGAGCCACGCGTCAACTATAAATTTTCTCGGGTCGCCTATGTACGAAAACCACTCCACGCAGAAGCAGTCCCGAGAAGCTCACGGCAGTTTGTGGTTTTGCTGCGGTGGTTTATCTGTCACGCAATTGAAATTACAATTTCAACACAATCTCCATTGGCGGCTTTTCATTAAGTTTTTGATGCGAGTAGCGTCCATATATATCTTTCTCTCGTTGCTTCTACTAATGGGGCATTATCCGCAAAGATATCAGGGTTCCTTTAAAATCTAGAGATGGCATTGAAGTTACATAGGCTAATGGTGCATGGATTGGTTTGTTGATATTGCAGGAGGATTGCATTTTTTCTGTCAGAATATATTCTGCCAGTGATGATCATGTGGGGTTCTATGTAAACTATACTTGTGTGCAGAAAAGAAATTCTAAAACATTTGAGCATCCCAAAACGGATATCTTCGGGTCCACGACATATTTTCAGCATCCAACGGGTGTGATTTATGAGATGAATTTGAATGGCCAAGAGTGAGGCCAAATCCTTATGACTGTTATATTCAAAAAATAAAATAATATAATTGAAGTCAAAATGGATTGTAAATTTCAAGCACCAACGGTTATGACTGACTTCTCAAATCATTTCGAATGACCAAGGTCCCATCCCTATGAGCGTTGCATTTGAAAAACTAAAATCGCGCTGGAAATATATCTTTGTAAAAACGTTGAGAAATTAAAAGCTACGCTAGGATCACACCCAGCGTTCGTGTTAATATGCAAACTTTAAATAGTAAAAATAGTTTCATTAATAAATGTTAATAATTGCCAAACTTGAATTACTAAGAAGAGTTTAACTAAATAGGGATTTTTGAAAAAATAATATTAGAGTTCTAGTTGATTTAAAATTTTGATTTAATAGGAAAACTTTAAATAGTAAAAATAGTTTCATTAATAAATGTTAATAATTGGCAAACTTGAATTACTAAGAGGAGTTTAACTAAATATGGGTTTTTGAAAAAATAAAATGAGAGTTCTAGTTGATCTAAAATTTTTGATTTAATTTAATTTCGAATATTTGAATTCGTTCAAAACAATTAAACAAATTTAATTTGAAAATTTTACCAAAAATAAATTATATTTGACAGATGTTATAATACAAACCGGACATACAGAATGCCATAGAAGACGTCAACTAGTTGAAACTTGAAGCTTGTGTGTACAAGATACGATGTACAGAAACCACCAGTGAATACAAAGGAGGTTGTCTCTCCCTCATCTTTCGAGGTCAACCGAACCGTTCGACCACCTGTCTCCTATCTTTAACCGTGAAACTAACTCGTGCCTTGCAAAACACAAGTAATTTGAGTATAATATAAAATGGTCGTTAGTTAACGCTGAGGTTAATAGCACCTTCCATGCAAGCCCGTGTAAGATAGGGAAGGTGGGAGTAAATAGTGCACCCTTTGCTGCCACTATTGCTGGCTGTTTTAAGTTTCCAATGAGTGTTTATATATATCTTTTTGTTGCTTGTCATGATTTGCGTTGTCTTACACATTTGTGTTAGAACTCTAGACACAACATATCTCCACAATGGTATGATATTGTATATCTTTTTGTTGCTTGTCACGATTTGCGTTGTCTTACACATTTGTGTTAGGACTCTAGACACAACATATCTCCACAATGGTATGATATTGTCCACTTTGGACCTAAGCTTTCATGGATTTGTTTTTGGGTTTTACCCCAAAAAGGCCTCATACCAATGGAGATATTTGTCCATCCTTATATACCCATGATCCTCCCAACTTCTAGTCAATGTGGGACTTTGGTCGTATATCCAACAATCCTCCCCTCGAACAAAGGACCATCGATCCTCCCCTCAAACGATTATCCATCCGTCCACTCTCTACCAACCAGGATTCTCCGTTGCAATGCATTGGAAGCACACGCCTTACATGGAGCACCACCTACCTCGAGAGCTTGCTCTATCCCAGGTCAACTCCTCTTCACCATGTTGGGACCAGGACAAATCCATGAAGAATCTGGAGCACACCTCCTGTCTAATTGAGCTCATCCATGGAGCCCATCGTGATATTACCAGGGCCCACCACCTTCGTTCGGCATTCCGAGGATTCATCCACTTGGCTAACTTCAGAACTTGGCTCGGATACCACTTGTTAGAGCAGAGCATACATAACACATCAGCGGATTTATACTCAGAGACAGACAAATGGAGAAACAATAAAATTACTTCATCAGAAATAGCGGAATAGATAAAACAATCACTGGAGAATAGAAATCACTTTGCATTATATTAGAGGCTTGGGCCTTGGCTTTTATTGTTAAGAAATTTACTGCATAACATAAATAATCACTGAGAGGAAATGATATAAGAAAATAACCAGCAATAACCATAAACACATATTTATCTAGGAAAACCCCAAATCCGGGGAAAAGCTCGATTATAATGAAATTTCATTATCCTGGCCAAAACCCTGGCCAATCTAGCCAAGTGAGCCTTCACCGCTCACCTCCATGCCTTACCTTAAAATGAAGTCCTTATAGCCTTTTTTAGGCTCCATTACATATAATACCACGGGCATACCATGGGTGCACAATACCATGTGCCCCAAAACCATCACTGTTTAACCTCCTTTGACTCTATCCCGAGTCAAGTTTACTTAACATTTGTTGGAAAGACAGTACAAATTTTACACACAAAATATACAAGTTGCGGCTCTTTATTGATCACACAAAACTTGATAATTACAATGAACCTAGTGAGGGATATTTATATATTTCCAACTAGCGACCCGCTTAAACTAACTTGACATGCAACCACAAACTAAATTCGTCTATGACATAGTTTGACATGACTCAACACTCAGTTAACTGACTCTCTAAATTTAGAGTATTCTCCATGAGGGAGTAATTAGCTATTTTAACACTCCCCCTTAATTACGACCGCTAAATTAAAACATCACTCATAACAACTCAAACATGTCTGCTAGTCTATGACTCAGCTAGTCCTACAACACCCAAGTTTCTTCTATGAAACTCAAAAAATGTTTTGCTAATGACTTAGTATATATATCAACCAATTGATCACTAGATTTACAAGGCTTCAAGTGAACTTCTCCATTGCTAACAAATTCTCTAATAAAGTGATATCTAGTATCAATATGCTTTCTCTTTTGATGAAATACACTATTCTTGGATAATACAATCACTCAGGTGTTGTCACAATATATTGTTGTTGATCCTTGTTGTGTATGCTTGAGTCCATCAGATGATATTCTTAAGCACACTACTTGACATGTTGTCGATGTTGCTGCTACATATTCTGCTTCTGCTGATGTAAGTGTCACAATATGTTGTATGTTAGATGCTCATGAAATAACACCTAAACCAAAATGGAAAACATAACCAGAAGTGTTCATCTTATCATATAAACTACCTGTAAAATCACTATTTGTATATCCAATCAAATCCTTCTTTTCTTCACTTGCATACATTATGCCACAATCTCTAGTTCCTGCTATGTATCTCAAAATTCTTTTTCTTACTCTCTAATGCATGTCTTTCGGGGTCTCCATTAATCTGGAAATAAAACTCACTCCTTGCATGATGTCTGGACTTGTATTTGTTAGATAGGTGAGGATACCAACCAATATTATGAATAGAGTTGGATTGGCATATGATCCTACATCATCCTTGCTTAAATTTGTACTTGTTGCAACTGTTGTAGGGACAGGCTGCAATTCTCAATCTCGAATCTTTTCAGCAAATCTCTAGTATATTTATTTTCACAAATAAAATTCATTTTTTAGATTACTCAACTTCTATGCCAAGAAAATATTTCATGATACGAAGATCTGTCATCTCAAAATCTTTCATCATGGCTGCATTAAATTCATCCAATTCAAAGTCTCGTGTATAAATCATGTCATCAACATATAAGCAAACAATCAAAATCTATACATGCTCATTTACCTTTGTGTATAAGGCAGGCTGAATGTTGCTTCTGAAAAATCCATTCTTGATCATGTAGTTGTCAATTCTGCTATACTAAGTTGTAGGCGCTTGCTTGAGTCCATAGAGATCTTTCTTCAACCTATAAAATTTATCTTCTTCACCTTCACCTTCATAACCTAGAGGCTGCTGCACATAATTTTCTTATTCTAGAATTCCATTCAAGAAAGCTGATTTCACATTCATTTGATATACTTTCCACTTTTTTGAACTTTTGTGGCTAGCACTTCTCTTACGGTATCCAATCTAGCTACCAGAGCAAGCGTTTATCCAAAATCTATTCTTTGTTGCTTAAAGAATCCTTCTGCTACAAGTCTTGCTATAAATCTATTAATTTCATCTTTTTCATTCAACTTTGACTTGTATACCCATTTTCCACGAATGAGATTTTTATACTTTTCAAAATCAACCAAATCCCATGTCTTATTCTTTTCAATAACATCAATTTCTTCATCCATGGCTTGCACCCAATTTTCATCTTTGTTTTCTTCTTCAAACGAAGAAAGTTTGAATGGCAACAACATAAAATTTGGATAACTTCCATTTTTTGAGTTGTTCAGGACAGATAAAATCTATAACTTCTATTTTCTAAGCTATTCAAATTGAACAATTATCACTAGTAAAACAAAAAATCCTAAATGTCTATGTCATCTTTTAAAAGTTTTTTTGAAAAATGGATACAACAAACATCAAGCCATTAAAGCTATAAATAATGCTAACAAAACACAACATCAAGCCATTAAAGCTATAAATAATGCTAAAAAAAACGAAATAATAAAAAAATTTATAATATTGTTAGAAATGTCAACCTCCCATACATCTGGAGGACCACTAATAAAATCTCCAGCATCCTAAAAAAGAATAACATTTTAACCACCTTCAAGTCTCTAAAGACAATTCGAAGCCCCCTTAATTTTGTAAAAGATCCCATTGACCCTAAGTACGAAAAATGTGTCTATTTAATACTATGTTCCTGTGTTAAACCATATGTATGTGAATCTCACAAATCCATTAACACTAGAATCCACGAACATTTTGTTGACATCAAACATAATAGGTCCAAAACCTCGGCATTGGGAGAACATTTTGATAAAACCAAACATTAAATTCGTATTGAAGATCATTACTTCCATACGAAGTTCAAAGAAACAATAGAAATCAACAAACACCCTAATAACCTTAATTGAGATGATGGATGGACCATATTAAATTCCCACCTTAACATCCAAATCAATATCTTCCAAAACTGATCTCACCATCGTTGAAGAATCCTGAATTTGTCACATCATCAATCACTACCCTTGAAGAATCTCAAATTTGTCACATCATCAATCACTTTATATATTTTTCTTAATTTGACACATAAGCTTACTAATATATAACCCCTTCTAATCAAACCCTAATTAATAACATTATTATCTATTAATCAACAACTAAATTTTTTCTTTTTTACATATACATATTTGTTTGATTCACACTATCTTTTGAATATTTATTAATATCATATAATCTGATATGAATGTTATAATTCTCAGATTCCTTATGAATATAATTGTATATCTTATATTCCTATTATCTCAATATTACCCTTAATATTAACAATTAAATAAAAATAAATTCATATACTTCTATCTTTAATCTCCAAAAATAATAGGATTATTATCCTTTGTTATGCTTACATTCTTTATCTATCTATTGATTAATAATTTGGGAAGTTCAATCTTTCATATCTTTTTCATCTTAAAAATGAACCATAATTGTTGTTTCCAAATTAAATATTAAAAATAATAAATAAAATGAAACTAGAAATTTGTTTACACCACAATGAAAATGGAAAATGGTCACCTAAATTTAAAATCAGAAATATGCAAATACCGTTCATCAAATATGATATAATGCATATAAATCCAATACGTATATTACACATAATAAAATGCACATAAATCCAAAACTTACATTACAGCAGATACATGAGCACTAAATATGTTATCAGTGGTCTGATAGACAGTAACTTGCAATGCATCTTCAATATTATTCTTTAGCATGATGAAATTTCTTCTTAAAAAGTCCAACCACTCCCAACCACTCCTGGTAAGTAGTTAGATCCATATCCCTCCAACTCATTATTTATAAAATAGGACACGTAAAACTTGGCAGGAGTGTGGAGGTTTGCCGTTACACCAAAACCCACAGGTGTTGGTAAACATTACAAGCTAGTAACTAAGATTCCCAGTTTAACGCCTTGCAGATGGATCGTCGGGCGCGCGCTCCCTCCACTCCGGAAATGTGACTAAGGCATGAGATATGTGATGGTGAACGAAGGGCGCGTGAAGATAATGGAGCGAGTTGGTGACCCATCGTTTATAGGCGAGCTGAACGACTCGTCGAATGAGCCGACCGTGGGCAAACACACAACGATGGGCGGGTTGGATGGGGCGGTCCCCCACGATGGGCGGGCCGACCAACCAAAGGGCGATGGAGTGTGGTGAATGCACAGGTGTTGGAGAGTCGGCCGAGCGCTTGGCTCTACGTTTGGTTGCATATATATATGCCAAACGTTGGTGACATTTTGACATCGATCTTCGCTCACAACAAGTCAAGGCAAGTGCGCAAAAGGAAGAGGAGGCCGCAGCAAGGGGAGCACACATGCGCCCACCCGCCAGGCACTCTCAAACGGTATTGGCACTTGGTTAAGGCGCGGTGAAGGTGCGGTGGTGCGCCCGCCCGCCGAGAGTTGGAGAAACGAGTTCGGTTGTGCACGGGCGTGGGTGGTGCACGGGCACCGCCGCCCGTTCGACATAAACTTGTGGATTGTTGTATGATATTTGGGTGGAGTGTTGAGGTGCGACTGTCGTGCGCTCTTGCACGGGCGGGCGCCCAACCTCGTTTATGAACACCGATGGAGCGACGCTCCCGGCCATTGGAACAAATTCTCATATATAATAAAAGATGTTCTTCTCTTACATATTGTTGGCATTTTTATTGTCGTTTTTCATGTCATTATGATGGTTTTTGCACATTATAATGCATTTTATGGTTTATATGAATGAATGAAGGCGTAGTTCGTAAAGTAACATAATTATGAAAAAAGTTCTTTACTTAGGCGGTGCCGCACCCAGCCAATTAAAGGAAAAAAGAATTGTGGGCGTGACAGGTGGTATCAGAGCTGATTCAGGGTTGAAGAAGCTTGATGATGAATGAAGTGAACGGGTACATATGCAAGGACAGGTTATGGAGAAATCATGGATGAACAGTCTAGGTTTCGTGGACTTGATGGTTTGTGGTAAGACCATTCAAGCTCTTGTGGACGCATGGGCCAGTCATAACTTTATGACGACACGGTTGGCAAGAGAGGTCAGACTGATGATCCTCCCATCAGAAATGGAGGTGAAGGCAGTGAACTCTAGAGATAAGGTGGCGGGTTTGGCACATGAAGTGTCGGTGCAGATAAAAGACTGGACGGGTCAGTTGGACTTCACGGTGATGGAGATGAACGACTTTGATGTGATACTTGGACATGATTTCTTGAAGGGCAACAGGGCTATTGTTGTCCCCTTCTGTGATTAGGTAGTGCTGGTTGGACAATCACGAAATTCGACTTTGCCCACTCATAGGCAAAGGAGGGAAGTCAAGGTGCAACATTTCTCTGCACTAAGTTTGGAGAAGGCTATGAAGGAGTCAGATATGGAAACATATGCGGTGATGTTCAAGGGAGTCGAAGGTGATGGAGTGGGGATGTCTGTTCCAGCTGAGATTTCTGATGTGCTGGCCGAATATGTGGATTTGATGCCTGATGAGCTACTGAAGAAGCTTCCACCAAGGTGTGCAGTGGACCATAGCATGAGCTTGAACCAAGGAAGCAACCCCCAGCAAGAGCACCTTATTGTTTATCAGGGCCTGAGTTGGAGGAACTGAAACGACAGCTAAAGGAGTTAGCTGATGCAGGTTTCATTGGACCTTCAAGGTCCCCTTATGGAGCTCCGGTATTATTCCAGCGAAAGAAGGATTCCAATGAGATTCAGATGTGCTGTGACTACTGTGCATTGAACAAGTAGACGGTGAAAAACAGGTATCCTTTGCCATTGGCTGCTGATTGCTTTGATAAGCTTGTGAAAGCCCGAGTGTTTTCCAAGATGGACTTGAGGCATGGATACTATCAGGTGCAGATCGCTGAAGGAGATGAGAAGAAGACCGCGATCGTAAAAAGGTATGGTAGCTTTGAATTCCTTGTTATGCCATTCTGGTTGTGCAATGCTCCTGCTACGTTTTGCACTTTGATGAATGATGTTCTACAAGCATACTTGGATTCGTTCATAGTAGTATACTTGGACGATATAGTGGTGTACAGTGACAACATGGAGTATCATAAGAAGCACTTGGCAATGGTGTTCGAGGCACTGAGGGAGAATCAGTTGTTATTGAAGAAGTCTAAGTGTGTGTTTTCTCAGACCGAGATTTCGTTCCTTGGGCATACTATTAGTCAGGGGTACATACAGATGGAGACGAGCAGAGTGAAGGCGATCGAGGACTGGGTTGAACCGAAGAATGTCCATGAGATGAGGGTCTTCTTGGGCATGACCAACTACCAATGGAAGTTTGTAGAAGGTTACTCCAAGGTGACATCGGCACTGACAGAATCATTGAAGAAAGACAAGACGTGGTGTTGGATGAATAAATGTCAAAAGGCATTTGATGACTTGAAGAGAAGGATGGTTACAGCGCCAATACTAAAGTTGCCTGAATTTGGGAGACCATTTGAGGTACATACTGATGCTTCAGATTTTTCCATAGGAGGGGTTCTTATGCAGGATGGGCATCCGCTGGCGTATGAGAGTCAGAAGTTGCAGGATAGAGAACAGAGGTATCCGGTTCATGAGAAGGAGATGACTGTGATAATCCATTGTCTTCATGTGTGGAGGCATTATCTGATTGGGAAGTTGTTTGTTGTCAAGATTGACAACGTTGCAACAAGTTATTTTGCATCACAACCAAAGCTTTCTGTGAAGCAAGCTTGTTGACAGGACTTCTTGGCAGAGTTTGACATGTCTATTGAGTATAGACCGGGTAGACACAATGCGCTAGTAGATGCCCTTAGTAGGAAGGGACAACTCGCAGCATTGGAGGGTGAAGACCAGGTAGCAAGGAGTAGAAGTCGGGTTCAGATGTCAGAAGAGATGAAAAACAAACTAAAGGAAAGTGTTGAAACCGATACTTTGGCACAAAATATAGTGAAGCGGATAAAGGAAGGGAAGACACAAAAGTTCTTTCTACGAGACGATTACTTGTTCTTTGGAAACCGACTCTATGTTCCAAAGACATTTGGTCTCAGGAGGCACCTTTTGAAGGAGTGCCACGATTCTCTGTGGGCTGGCCACCGAGGGCAGCGTCGTTCTTTACCATTGTTGGAGAGGGGGTTCTTTTGGGAGAAGATGCGGGAGGATGTGGAGGAGTATGTACATACGTGCATCATTTGTCAGCAGGACAAATCAGATACGCAGAGGCAAGGAGGACTGTTGCAGCCTTTACCGATTCCAAAGAGGCCATGGATGAGTGTCTCGATGGACTTCATCACTCAGTTACCATAGGTGCAGGGGTATAATGGGATCATGGTCATGGTTGATGGTTTTTCCAAGTATGTTGTCTTTGTTCCTACAAAGATACCTTGTGGAGCTGAGCGGATTGCGGAGTTGTTCTTTAAGTACATAGTGAAGTATTGGGGGATGCCATTGAGCATTGTGTCGAATAGAGATCCATGTTTTACAAGGATATTTTTGACCACATTGTTCAAGTTAGTTGGGACAGAATTGTTGAGGAGTTCGAGCTACCATCCGCAGATAGATGGGAAGACCGAGAGGATCAACGCATTGCTGGAGGACTACTTGAGACATTATGTGACGGCCGATCAGAAGAATTGGCCTGAACTCTTGGATATTGCACAGTTTAGCTACAATATTCAAAAGAGTTCTGCAACAGGGTATAGTCCATTTGAGTTGGTGAAATACCCGTTGCACCGCACACCGTTGTGACAGGAGGTTTTTTGAGGAGTTCTCATGCGAAGAGGTTCATGAAGGCTTGGGAGGAGACCTTGGAGTTGGCACGGTTACGCTTGCACGATGTTGCAAAGAGGATGAAGAAGTATGCTGATAGGGGAAGACGGGATGTACACTTCAATGTGGGAGATATGGTGTTTCTCAGGATTACCGGAGAGCAATTTCAGCCAGCCAAGGGGACGGCCGCCACACTGACACTGAAGTATGAGGGACCATTTCAGGTGAAGAAGTGAGTGGGGGAGGTTTCTTACGAGCTGAAGCTTCGGCACCATATGCACATGAAGCATCCAGTTTTTCACATTAGTCAGTTGAAGAGATGCAGACTTGATTCAGACCATCGAGAAAGAGCTGAACCGCCGAGAGAACCAGCCGGGATAGTGGACAAACCAGGCTTGGAGTTGGAGAAGATTTTGAGCTTCAGAACTACAAGGATTGGTTGCCACCAGAAATGAGAGTACCTTGTCCGATGGAAGGAAGTACTGGAGGAAGAGAGTTGGGAATCGGAGGACTCACTTTAGAGATGGAAGAGGAAGATTGCAAGGTATGAACGGAGGATACTGAGGCAATCGGGATTGTCGAGGGCGACAATGATTTCCAATGGGGGAGGATGTAACGCCTTGCAGATGGATCACCGTGCGCGCGCTCCCTCCACTCTGGAAATGTGACTAAGGCATGAGATATGCGATGGTGAACTAAGGGCGCGCGAAGATAATGGAGCGAGTTGGTGATCCATCGTTTATAGGCGAGTTGAATGACTCGTCGAACGAGCTGACCATGGGCGAACGCACAACGATGGGCGCGTTGGATACGGTGGTTCCGCACGATGGGAGGGCCGACCAATCGAAGGGCGATGGAGTGTGGTGACGGCACGGGTGTTGGAGAGTTGGCCGAGCGCTTGGCTCTATGTTTGGTCGCATATATATATGCCAAAAGTTGGTGAGATTTTGACATCGATCTTGGCTCACAACAAGTCAAGGCAAGTGCGCAAAAGGAAGAGGAGGCCACAACAAGGGGAGCGCACATGCGCCCGCCCGTCGGGCACTCTCAAACGGTATTGGCACTTGGATAAGGTGCAGTGAAGGCGCGGTGGTGCGCCCGCCCACCGAGAGTTGGAGAAACGAGTTCGGTTGTGCACGGGTGCGGGTGGTGCACGGGCACGCCTTCCCGTTTGACATAAACTTATGGATTGTTGTATGATATTGGGGTGGAGTGTTGAGGTGCGACCGTCGTGCGCTCTTGCACGGGCGGGCACCCAACCTCGTTTATGAACGCTGGTGGAGCGATGCTCCCGGCGATTGTAACAAATTCTCATATATAATAAAAGATGTTCTTCTCTTGTATATTGTTGGCGTTTCTATTATCGTTTATCATGTTATTATGATGGTTTCCGCACATTATAATGCATTTTATGGTTTATATGAATGAATGAAAGCGTAGTTCGTAAGTAACATAATTATGAAGAAAGTTGGTTACTTAGGCGGTGCCGCACCTGGCTAATTAAAGGAAAAAGGAATTGGGGGCATCACACCCAGAGTGGAAATTACGGATTATATAGAGGTGCGGTGATTCTTCAAACACCCCACCTCAAACGCAGCTCGGGGGAATCGAACCTCGGTCCAAGTTCTGATACCATGTGGAGGTTTGCCATTACACCAAAACCCGCAGGTTTTGATAAACATTACAAGCCAGTAACTAGGATTCCCAAGGTGGAAATTACAGATTCTATAGAGGTGCGGTGATTCTTCCAACACCCCCCCTCAAATGCAACTCGAGGGAATCGAACTTGGGTCCAAGCTCTGATACCATGTGGAGGTTCGCCATTACACCAAAACCCGCAGGTGTTGGTAAACATTACAAACCAATAACTAGGATCCCAAGAGTGGAAATTACAGATTCTATAGAGGTGCGGTGATTCTTCCAAGAAAAAGCTACAAATATTTTCTAACTTGATAACCATAGTTGTATATCCCGACTTCACCCAGCACGCTTTTACCGCTTTTACCATAATATTTGTAGCTCCCATAAAACCTATAATCGATTTGCATATCACAAGCTTCATATCAAACTCGCTTGAATACTCCATATTTGGTTTTTTCTTAAGAGGGTGACTCTACATTCCATTCCAACTGTTGATTCCTTGTACTTGTTTCCACCTATTTGATTATTTCCAATAGAATCAGTGGGTTGGAAAGGTTGAACACTCCATTCCAATTGCGATTCTTGTATTTCTTTCACCATATATGTTACCTCTACATGATCATCGTCACTTTTATTATGTTCTGCTCCGCACTTCGGTACAATCAGCGCCCATGAGCAGAAGTAGAATAAGAATGAAGACGATACTGTACAAGCAGTAGAAATGTGAAAATAAACACAAGGATCTCACAATTGGAATGGAATGTTAAATCTCCTACCATTGCTTCTCTCGGAAATAATCAAATATGCGAGAAAAAACACAAAGAACTCACAATTGGAATGAAATGTGAAACACCATAACCCTCTGCTACCGAAGTGTTAAAAACCTCCCAGAACTGTCTATCTAGATATTCAAAAGCGTGGTGTGTTCATCGAATCCAGCACGAAGAGACTAGAACAAGAACTTTGCCGCGCGTGGATTGACAGTTGCACACACAACTCTTAGAAGTTGTGCCCAATTATGTTAGATTCTTCGCTGCTCTCGATAACAAGTCAACATCATATTTTTTTATTGGCTAATATTTTACGTAAAACGAGAGAACTCTTAAAAGTCGGGCCCAATTATTTTAGAGTCTTCGCTCTTCCCGATAACAAATCAATTTGATATTTTTTTATGGAGCTGTGTGATTTTTTGGATTTTTTGTGCACGGATTTTTTTTAAGAAAAGGAAGTGAAATTTTGTTTTGTATTATCTCAATTATTATTTCGATTGTATGTATAGATTCAATATTTTGCAAAAATTTCAGGGTACTTTAATTGTAGGAGATTATTTCTTTTTATTATTTCAATAAATTTTTACCTGAGTGTAAAAAACTTGACAAAAAAACCATCATCAAAACTTCCAAAAAATTACGCTAAAAACAACTCCTCTTTTTATCAAAAAAATATTTTATATAAAACCAGAGAGAAGTGAACATGGCGTCATTCTTTACTGATAGAATGTAACATGGAACTCACTAAACCTACAGATAAATCGATATCTCCTTCAGAACCGCGACAGGACATTTTACGTACTTTTGATACTATAGCTACGCGTGTTCTCACCGGATCGATAAGGTTCACAGCATCACATGGGTTACAACAAACACATGTTTGCAAATTCATAATGATAGCACTTAGGCTTCGAATTTCAAATTCACTTTGCCAGTCAAATTTCGTTACGTTTTTACATTTTACATGTCATTCACTTTAAATTTTACGCTAATAAATCATTTTTTATACAAATAAACTAAACTAATAGCATTAGATGCATTTAACTTTTCTATGGAATAATCAATAAATAATTTTATGTTTATTCATAAAGCTTTAAAGTAGAATCATATAGTTTTCACATAGATGCTAGTGATCAGTGTACAACATCCACAATGTGAGCATGGTCATCCAAGCCTCTAATGTATGTATAATACTAATCATTTTATACTTTATGATGTTGAAAATATGGTGAAATTATGGTAATTTACTAGAAGTAACGGCTCCTAGAATTTATTCGGGCTTAACACAACATTCTTTAAACCAAATGATCAAAGTTGAGCTTATAATTGCAAACTTTCAGACTTCACATAGATATATCTATCTCTAACAAAAACAAATCGCTGAAATATCAACAGGTGATCCCCAATTTGAACAATCTTCAAGCAGCAGAAAACTTGAAAATAGTTCAAGCAGCAGAAAACTTGAAAATAAATATGGACAGTGTGGAATTCTACTTAACCATTCAATTATAAATTTTCACCATTAAAGCAAGAGGATTGAACAATTACAAATCTTTCTAGTAAATTTATCTTTGGGTTGACAATTGGATTATCCCAAATGATGATAGAACACTAATTTTAGATTTTTTTTACACAGATCAAGACTAGAGTTCAATTCATAAACGATTCAATTAATAAATTCTTCTCACGCTTGATCAAACCAGATTAAAACGATTTTCCTCATAAACTCCGAAACAAGGAAGGGAAAATTATAATCATTGACCTTTTTCATTCTTCTAAAAAGGCTCAGAAAATTCTAATCACAAACTTTTTCATTCTTCTAAAAAGGCTCAGAAAATTCAAATCAGGCACATTTTTCATTCTTCTGTAATATTTTATGTAATCACACACATTTTTCATTTTTTGTAATATTTTATGTCATTTTACCATTAACAACACATCTGCAACAGTGCATCAATGTACAGGACAAAATGTTCAAATATTTGTCAACCCTGAAACATTATTTTTAACATATTCTGGTCTATACATATATTATATATGAAAATTTTCAATCTCCCCTCACTAACATACTCCAATTCTAGTTTTATTACAATTTCCAGATACAAAAAAATAGGACTAGTTTGATTAAAATTAAAAAGAAATATTTGTCTATTCCAATTGTGAAAATTCAAAATCTTCAACTTCCCATTCTAAAACTGTCAAATAACATTAAACCTCTTATCCACTGCAATTTTGAAAATCCAAAATCACTTCCAAAAGTTACCAAATAACATAAAACCATAAAACACATAATAGATTAGAATACAAAAAATAAAATACACACTTTTTTTCTTGAATTTGAGGGTTTTTCGGGCTACAGGTTGAGCTGCTCCCCAAGATGGTTGGAATAAATCACACCTTAATTTACTTCAAAATTTCTTTAGGGGATCCCTAAGCTGGTTGGAAGAAATCACACCTTAATTTACTTCAAATTTCCTCGGGGACTGTATACCATATCAAATTTGACATAACTTGTAAGTATTTTTTAGGTTTTACAATAAATAAAGAATACATACCTCATAGGTTGATACCACAAGTCTAGCATTTTTGAATGAGAAAGCATGCCATATTCAAAGGCTAACAAATTCAACATGCAATAGGGTAAAAACAAATTCAAAAACAACCATGCCTTAATTTACTTCAGGTAAAAACGAATTCAAAAGCAACCACACCTTAATTTACTTAAAATTTCTTGAGGGCTTGTATACCATATCAAATTTTACATAACTTGCAAGTATTTTTGAGGTTTTACAATAAACTAACGACATAAGTAAATAAAGAGTAATACCTGATAGGCTAATACCACAAATAAAGAGTAATACCTCATAGGCTAATACCACCAGTGTAGCAGTTTTTAACGAGAGGCTAACAAATTCAACCACAGTATAGCAATTTTGAACGAGAAAGCATGCCATATTCAGAGGCTAATAAATTCAACACTGCAGTTTTGAACTAGAAAGCATGCCATATTCAGAGGCTAACAAATTCAACACTGCAGTAGGATAAAAACAAAATCAAAAGAAATCACACGTTAATTTACTTCAAAATTTCCTAGGGTTGTATACCATATCAAATTTTACATAACTTGTAAGTATTTTTTAGGTTTTACAATAAACTAACGGCTTAAGTAAAAAAAGAGTACATACCGATGATACCATTAGTTTAATAGTTTTTAAGCATGCCATATTCAGAGGGTAACAAATTTAACACTGAACACTGCAGCAGGGTAAAAACAAATTCGACACTGCAGTAGGGTAAATTAAAAGATATGTTATTGCTTTTCCCAATTACCAAGAAAGAGCAATCACAGAGGAAAATGTAAGACCATAAAACACATAATTCATCAAACCACATATCATTAGATGCCAAAGGCGAATGGACCCTAGTAAATTCTAAAGGTGAAAGTGGTAACTGGACCTAGTAAATTCTAAAGTTGTTTTACAAGAAAGTGAAATCCGATGCTAGTAAATAGGTCATTAAATTATGTCATCAAGAATCAGATCTTGAAAGAAAATATAGCATGCCAGTAAGCTATTCCCCAATTCCCATACTGTTCCATTAATTCTCAATGAAAGAATATAACATGCTAGCCATAGCCTTGTCATAGCCCTGTAGTTCAGACTCCGTAGGTACAGAGCAATCCGATTGGATCACCCATGATTAGATTTTTGTAAACTCAACCTTAGTTATAATAAATAATTTGGGGCATTAGAAAATTCAGGTACAATAGATTTTTACGGTTTAGCTTTTTAATTAAACGTCAAAATGACGTAACCCCAATATATTTTAGACATCATATTTGAATTGCAAAAATTTTCACCAACCCTAAAATACGTGCTAAAACTTAAAATACGTCTTGTAAGATGTCAATTTCTAGGCCTGATATATGTGTTGAAACATAAAATATGTCTTGTAGTATGTCAATTTCTAGGCCTGATAGCACCGACAAGGTTTACCAGAATGACTTTGCGCAGAGACATCACTGAAAAGCAAAGTCATTTGAGAAAAAATCGACACCTAATTTTAGATAAGAGTAGTCTTGTGAGGCTATAAATTCCCAAAAAATAGTGCAAATTATGGTATGTTTTTTAATCAAAATTAATTTTTGTTATAGTGGTTAAATTTCTGGATTTTAATTGTCTAGCATTTTTTATGGTGCTAAATTCATTTCCACATTCAAATATTTTTATAATTAATTTTTCTTAAAAAAATCATTAAAATGTAGTATTTATTAATTTGTTTTTTTGATAGACAATAGATAAGATATAATTTTATTTATGACTCTATTTTAAATTGAGATATCTAATTGAGTATTCATGAATTTTTGAGCTTACACATATTTTTTTGTTTTGTTTTGATTTTGGATTGAAAAATAAAATTAATTTTACTATTTGAGGTAAAATAAATTTAATTTCCTGAAAAGCATTAAAAATAAAATAATATATTTTAAATAATCCAAATGTAATTTTCATATATTTTAGAAAGTATGAGGAAAAAAATAATTTTTTATATATTAGAAATTATGAAGAAAACCTAAAGAAGTTATTCGAAAATAAAATTTCATGTTGAGTATTTTTTTAACTTTAAAATTGATTTATTTTTGAAATTTTAATATATTTTGGAAGAATTAGGAAGAAAGCATAAGAAAGAAAGACGAAAAATAAAATTTTTATAGTGCGACATTTATAAAATGGATTAAAATAAAATTTTATGGGGTAATATTTTTTTTTTTTATTTAAAATGGATTTAATTTTTATTAATTTTGTTTTTTTCTTAACTACCCTGTTTTATTTTTGTGTAAAATATTTTAACCATTTTTTAAGATAAAGTGGATATGGAGAAGGTACATGATATCTAAGGGAATAGGGATTTATAGGGTATCACATGACATAAAAAGTGATATTTAATAAAAAAAAATGTTTTTCAAGAGAAAGGAAGTTTACTCGAATAAGTATTAGAGATTAAGGTTGTTTTTTATGTTTCAGAAAAAAACATGTTGTTAATTTATCAAAATATTAAATTTATAATTGTCGATATGTGAATTATAATATTAATTATTTTATTTAGCTCTTTTATTATCAATATTCAGAAAGTCTTGATGATGGATCCCTGTTGGGTTTTGAAACGTTGATAGAATATGGTTATTACTGTGGGTTCTTCAGTAACTAACTCAAAAGATATAAACCACATGTCTAAAATCCAAAATAAATATATATTTTTTTCGAATGTAGTTTTCACTGTTTGTAATTTAATAATTTTCACTGTATCATTATCTTCGTATGCAGATTTCAAAATATCTCAAGTTTTTTTTGTTGATGCATTGATTATCTTGTCAAAGATAAAGTCATCAACTGAGTTTTGTATCCAACGTGAGGCTATTTGTTCTTCCTTTCTAAGTTCAATAATTGCATTCATCTGATTGTTGGTGATGGTCGCCCATGCTTTTTGGGTCACTATTCATAGCAGTAGAAATATCTTCGTTCTTCCAGACCAAAACTCATAATTTTTGCCAAAAAAAAGTTTGGGTTCGAGGCAAAGTACTGAAGGAGGCCATTTTTTTTAATGCGGATGTGCATGCCTTTTTACAGTCTTCTTTCCAAAGCTAAAAAAACCACTTTTACTTTGTAACAAATCTAAGTTTAAAAAAAAAAAACTCAAATAAAACCCTTTTTGATTTAATACAAAGTAATAAATCCTTCTTTCACTTTCAAGTAATTAAAAAACTATTTACAGCAAAAGATGATAGATTCCAAATTAGATATAAATTAAGGTCTGTTTAACCATTATTCAACACATTAAACCTTTATTTCTCTATTAGATGACATATTTTGAGCTATAATGTGTTCATTAGGAATATTTAGAGACCATTACATATTTGTGCATAATATTTTTATTTTTGTAAAATATCATAAAAATATTGGATAGATTAAACAATATAGAGACTTTCAAGATCTAAATCAAAAATTTGATTTGTGGTCTCATTCTCCCATCTCTACATTCAAGTGAATTTAGTAGGAACTAAGCAGATCCCCATACACACTGGCATCTGGCTTTAGTGTCATTGTTTCAATTAGATTAAATGCCTCATTGACTTGCAAAGCATGCCCACAAAGATCAATCATGCATGCATTATGATGCACCATGGGTGCTATGAAATAATGTCTTCTCATTCGATTAAAATGAAACCATCCATCCTCCACTAGGCTTTCATGGATGCATAGACAAAGGACACCAATGACGGTGACGTGGTCTAGATTCACGACTTCTTGTTCCATTTCGTAGAAAAGAGTGAGAGCTTCCATTCCATCCCCATGCATTCCATATCGTGCAATCATAGTTTTGTCTATCATTGGCTTTTTTGGAATCACATTCATGAATACTGATTGATCATTTCAACATGATATGGAAGTAACCAACGTAGGTTTTCTATCCATGTTTTCTTCATATTTCAATGTTAGTATCAAATTAATGTTGAAAAAATTGTGAGGGAAAAATACTTGTAAGAGGCAGGATTGTAAGAGTTTTGATTTGCACTAGTTTGGTCGCAAAAAAATTTCAAATTAAAAGTTTTCCTTTTATTTTTGACACATAATTTTTTATCCAAGAATAAATTGAACTTGTGATATCTTACAAGTCAAAGACTCATTACTGAATACCTAAGAGGTCTTACTCTATTACTGGTGACCTTCAATCAATAGCATATAGATTCTAGACCAATTTAATTCAGCATGGAAACATCCCTAAGGTGATTTTATACTTTGAACCACAAATGAAAATGCTTCAGTAATTTTTGTATGGATGTTATTGATCGGGAGACGTGATGCAAATTCTGTTGTAAATAAAAAATAGGCCTAAATTAGATTTATCAAGAGATGGACCAAAAACGCATGCCTGCTGAATAAATAATGTCAAATTTCTTTCAAGAAGAAAACCAGAAAAATTGCCACTAATGCCATGAAGTTTCAAAAATATTTCATTTCAGAGATCAAACTTCACTCTAATGTCAAAGACCTTCCATCTTAGAAAAAAATTGACAATTTAGTTGGAAAATGTTATACTTCATATTTTTCTAAAACATTTAAATCTAATTTGTGACTCTTGAGTTTAACAAAGAAATACACAATTTTGTTATTTATTTATCACAATATCTCATGTAGTCATTGTTGGTTCTATGTTATTGTTTCCTATGCTATTGAAATTTCCTTTGCAACATGTGGTACAATTTCTAGTTTATAATATTGATCCAAATTACAGTAGTTGAATGAAATTTCCTTTGCAACATGTGGTACAATTTCTAATTTATAATATTGATCGAAATTACAGTAGTTGAATGATGCATCTATGTCATTCTTTCAGAATTTAGAATAAATTCTTTAATAATTTTAAAATGAATTTAGGATAGATTCTTTAGTAATTTTAATTTTTCATTAGAAAGAGAGAAAAATTTAATTTCAAATTATTTGATTTATATAATTTAAATTTATGAAATTAAAAATATTTTATATGATACAATATTATTACCTTTCAAAATCGTATTTAAAAAAGAAAATACACATTCATTAAATTAAACTAATGATGATGATGATTAAGGTCCGTCGAGACCAAACTTTGGTCTATCGGACGTAAAGAAACAAATTATTTAGTTTTATTTAAGATTTTATTCCTATACTTAAAAAGCTTGGAGAGAAGCCTCTCGAGCTACTGTAATTTTGACATCATAAAGACTAGGAAGGTGAGTATTGCAACAAAGATTATGAAACTAAAATATAATGTGGTTGTAGGCTGGGCACTCTAAGATGAAGTGATTTCCATCATCGATGTTCATATTCTCACAGAGATGGCAGATCCTTTCAATCCATGGTGTTTTGGGAACCGCTGAATGACCCGTTTCACTATGGAGCTCATGAGAGTTTGTTATAATCTTGGCTATACTAATTTTCTTCTTTGAGTTAGTTAAAAAAGTGAGATACTTTTGATCTTCAATGGAGGGGTTGATGACCTCCTTATAATATTTTAATTTTCTTTTAGTTGCTAAATTTTTCTCACACCACATTTTTTCTTTGAACTTAGAAGTAACAATATTTTTAATGTTATTAATGTTTTATAATGAAACATTTTCGTAGATCTCTCAATGGTTTAACGAGACCTAAGTGTTTTTATACCGACCTCTTTTGAGCATTAAGTGGTTTTGGGTGGAATTTAAAGCTAACTTAGGAAGTCTATGGTTTTCTATGTTGTTGAGCTTGTGCATGTACAACAGAAACCTAGTCATAACTAAGCTCTCTATAGGGAAAGACTCATTGTTATAAGGAGAATAGGATAGGGTGTATTGCTTTTAGTTTTGAGGTTATACGTTATAAAACGCTTCTAGATTTCCTCAATTTCTCTAGAATAAAGATGGTGCAACCCCAAACCCAAACTAGTTAATGTATTAATTTATAACATTAATTTTTTAATTAATTAAGAAGAAAATATTATATTAATTATTTATGATTTAAGTGTATTAAAATGTAATGATATATGCACTTCTTATTAATGAATAATTGATGGACATATTACTTGCTTTATTAATACATTAACATTTAAAAATATGTTATTTGTCTTGTCTGCCTTAGTTAGGTTAATAATCAAAATTCTTGGATCAAGTTCTAATAGGCATAGAACATTAATCATTACTCTATTATCTAATATGGCAAATATTGTACTGTTCACTAAAATATTTAATTTATTATTATATAGTAATTTTTTTATAGTTATTATATGTAATTTTATTTTTAAAATTCAAAAAGCTGAAAACGGATTTATATTTAATTTTTTTATTTTTTAATAAATCTTTAATT
>APFE030980858.1:114110-178455 GCA_000404065.3 Pinus taeda
TAAGTTCTATATTGAAATATTTATGAGAGAAATAGACTTTTTTTTTTTTAATTTTTAATATCAACAACAAACCAAGTGACCACAATGAAAATGTGATTATTGATGTTTTATGATATTTTTAATTAAAACTAACCAAATATTATATAATAAATCTCTACACCCAATAAAAATAAAAAACATGTTTTGAAATATATCTTTAGTTTCAATTAAAGTATTTCACTTCTAAATATTATTAGTCCCTGCCTCTGGCATAGCAGGGACTATAGCGTTCGATCGAACGTTTGACTCGCTATTAATCCATCCGTTGACCGTTTTTTTATGTTTTCTTGGTTTTTAACCAAAGTTTAATCGTAGCAATTTTGTTCACTTAAATTTTATCCAAAGTTTAAACTCTGAAAGCATTCTACCTCTTATTGTAGGCTTCACGTGGCCCGATACAAGAAAATTGCGTCAATACCATTTTATCCAAAGTTCTGTCAAAGTTCTGTCATTTTATATACCGTTGCCAATTTCTTTATATCAAAGTTTTTGCAATTTATTTATATCGCAGCGTTTGAAATATTTTATCCCTGCATGCCACCTGCATGTTCTTGGGGCCACTTGTCACCTCTACTGTCCTGTATTCGTTCCACGCAATAAAAAATACATGCAATATTTGTTCTCTCTGCGTTCCCCTCCATGTTCATGTTAGCCCATTGTTCTGGTTTCGAATGCAAACTGCCAGGAAAAACCTACAAAGACTGTACAGAACCCACATCTGCTCTCGCTAGTTGCAATTTAGTTTAATTCATGAAATAAGTTTAATTCATGAATTGAAATTCTTCTCGCAGGTTGCGCTCTCCAAATAGCAGAAGGTGTACTCTTCAATACCCAGTTCCAGATAACAGGAACCCCCAGTTCCAGATAACCGGAACCCTTGCCGTAAGTAAGATGAATACACCCATTTTTACTTTACGATTCATTATCATTGATACACATGATTATTTTAGGATTTTCACCTCACACCGTTCCCTTCTCAGGTACGCTTCCACTTAGGTACGGGAGTCTGGCAGTTCTCAACACTAATATCCTTGGCTTCACAGGTGCTCTTTACTGACTTACTTGCAGCCTTACCGCGGGTTAAAGAATTATAAGAAGAGGGTTTACATTTTTATGTTATACCGAACTGAATAGTTTGTAACTTTGCATTTTGCAACATGGAACCGGAGAAAATGATTAGCAGCGGGGTTACGATAATTAGAGATGGCTTGTCTTGTTACCTCTGTGTAGGTTGCCTTTCATGTTGAATAAAGCCTAACATCACTTATGGGGAAAATTAAACCTCTTTCACTGTTTAACACATTCAGGATTTCTATCTTGTGGACGACTCAAAGATGAATAAAGGTGCTTTTTATACTATTGTTTGGTACGTTTTCTACTATATATTTTAATGTATACTTGCATTATAAAATTATTTTTATTATTTATTAAGAAAATACTAATTATTTCAAAAACAGGGGGAAGTGGGCTTGCAGAGTTAATTTTATTTTTTAAATGAATGGTTAAGATTTAAGAATGAGCATTCTTCGTCTGATGTTTAAAAGGATAGATTCGATTTCAGCTGGCTCCGTGTACGCAACCTGCACGTTACAATAATTAATTCTAATTTAATTAATGTTTATCCTTTGGTGTACCGGCTTCTGAAAGTGGCATGTCTTCACTGGTGTCTCAGAATACAACTGCTTCAAATGGGGTCGAGAATACGAGTCAGCCATGGAACTGCAACGCCAATCTCAGCCATCATTTAGAATTGAAAGGGACCGAAAAATGTTTGAATTTTATCATCATTATTCTGTTTGCACGAGTGATTAACAGTTTGGGTTTTCTTTTTTGCATTATATCTTGAATTCAATTGCCATTCTTTACTTTAGATATGAATGAATCGAATTAATGTGGATTTTAGTATGTATGTTAAAGTTTTTTCCCATTTTTTAGTATGTATTGCAAAGATTTTTCTTAGCTGGTATATTTCAGTGATGTTTATAATTGATGGAATGTTTAAATAATATTGGTGAATTTTGCAAGAAAATATTAATTGACTTTAAATTGATGTGATTCCACATAAATCTGGTTTATGTTCATAGTTATTAATCTCTTACAAAACAGAAAATACTTTCAATTTCAAAAATTTCACTATTATTATTTAAGCATGTGTATATTTAATATATGATTATCGTATATCTCAAATACATTTATTAGTATAGTTGTGCAAGTATTTATTATACATTGTAATACAATAAATTGAAAAAACAAGAAAAAAAAAGTCAATAGCTAACAAACTATATATAAATTTACACTTATTTTGTTTTTAAGCTTTTCTATATAATTTTATAATAATTTTTTTGTAATTTTGTTATTTAAAATATTTTTAAAAATTAAAATAAATTTGATATTTTTAAAAATATTTTAAATAGTAAAATTATATATATTTCACATCTAAAATTTATAATTTCAAATTTTAAATAAAATTAAATAAGAAAAAACCAAAACAAAGTAAGACTAATAGAGTAACTAGAAAACACTAGAAAGCAGAAGGATACTAATTGTAAGGATTTTTTCGAAACTACTGATATGACACTTTTTATTTGTCAATGATTTTTTACTTACCTTCAGACCGTAAAATTGTTTGTAGTATCTGAATGCCGCTGGTAGATGGTTTAGATTTCTCTCACTGATTAATTTAACAATTGCTCCTTCATCTATTCCAATTCTTCCTTCCCTAGCCCCATACAGTCTTTTTCATCACATTTGGCCTAACAAATATTTACATCTCTCGATGGACATTGTTGTGCTTTTGCCAATGTAAAAAGAAGTTGCTTAGATCACCAGAGTCTCTGGATTCTGCCAATGGCAATCACACTTTTAAAGATAGCAAAATCTGGGTATGTATTTCACTTATACGAGGAAAGCAATACATATTGAAAGTCTGAGCATGTCAATAATTGTAAACATTTCTTACGTGGAGGGCAATACATATTGAAAGTCATGTCAATAATTGTACAAATTTCTTTAAATTATGGTAATGTAAAGTTCACATATATTTGTCTAAATTTTATTAAGATTAAGTTTGGTCTGATGTGTACTATTGAAATATTATATATCATAATGATATTAAACTGCTGGGAAAATAATGTGTACTTTTATGTCTAGGGTAAAGATGTTATTTCAAAACACATGTTATTATACCTGCTTCTGCATTAGATTTTATACTAATTACTTAGTATTTGGGTTAAATCACAAAGCGTTTGTATTGTGTTGTTTTGGCACACCATATTCAGCATTAGATTTTATACTAATTACTTAGTATTTGGGTTAAATCACAAAGCGTTTGTATTGTGTTGTTTTGGCAGACCATATTCTGCATTAGATTTTATACTAATTACTTAGTATTTGTGTTAAATCACAAAGCATTTGTATTGTGTTGTTTTGGCAGACCCCGGCAGGGACTACCCCCACACAAGTGGTAAAGTTCACATATATTTGTCTAAATTCTATTAAGATTAGGTTTGGTCTGATGTGTACTATTGAAATATTATATATCATTAATATATTAAATTTTTGGGAAAATAATGTGTACTTTTATGTCTAGGGTAAAGATGTTATTTCAAAACACATGTTATTATACCTGCTGTCCTAGATATTTTGCATTAGTTTTTATACTAATTACTTATTATTTGGGTTAAATCACAAAGCATTTATATTGTGTTGTTGTGGCAGGCCCGACAGGAACTACCGCCACTGCAGTGGCTCCCTTGTCTATTTATTGTAAATAAAGTCATGACCAACTTTGAAGGGCAATATATTACCCAGTTTTGAAATTTCTCAAACTTTGTTGAAGACCTTTTATCTTCTTCATGGTGCTATGAACGGCTAACTGAGAGATATCCTCACAGTGCTAATGGATGAATATTTAATGATGAATGGCTTTGCAAGTGATTTAATAAGTTAAAATATCCTCGGCCACAGTTGGTCAAAGCTACCTAACCATAACCCAAATTTTAGCTAATTAATTCACAAAAATTCTGAATAATTTACCATTGTTGTCAAAGAATCACCTAATTTAAAATTTCCATGATTAAACCATGGCTCATGACCAAAGCCCTGTAGCTCTCTGTGAATCTCGTTATCATTCTTCGTACAAACACAACTTTGAATTCTATTAAAAACATGTATATTTAACGGGTAAATAATGCAGTCCTTTAACAATTAACATCCGCAAAATATTTACGGTTTGCAAATTATAAGCCAGAGTAATAAGCAACAATTTACACCAAAACCCCAATAGCAAAACCCAGTAAAATCTAGAAATTATGCAAAATATACAAATATATAGAAACGAATTCCAACACTAATTGGGCACACTATATGTAGCATAATCATTATACATATAACGTAACATAATTAGATCACGACCAAACCCTAACAACATTTTCGGAGTGCAGATAATCAATTTTAACTATTTGACTAAAATGAACCAGGAAGCACATAATAATGAGGTTATATATATATATATATATATATATATATATCACGCCAGGATATAATTTCTATATGCTAATTACATACTTCAATACACATGAATAAAATTAACCATTATTCATTCATTCATTTGCATATAAAATACAAAACATAATAGAAACACCGAATTTTAACTAGGGTTTGTATTTAGAAATCTTAAGATTATAATGATGGTATATAAATGTAACTAATTATATAGTAGCCATTTATTTATAATTGAAAAGTTGATTGGTTATGGGATCTCTATGTTTTATCTCGCTGGAGACCTCGTGGTCCATCATTATCAACCATGGGTCACCCCTAAGATGGGCCACAACTCCACAGGGAGGTCTAAACTACAAACACTAGCATAACCATGCCCAAGGTACCAAGCCAATATCCATGACTCCAACCACACTCTTCTTCCCTTAACGTGAGCCTAAGTGGCAAACTCTACTTTGGGCCTTGTTGGTTCCTCTATGATCCCTTCTTCGAGAGTGCCTTACAACTCGATAGGAACTTGTCAACATATGAATTTTAGGAGCTCATGATGCTTCCAAGGCTTCTATGCAACCTCGAGGCCATAAATCGAAACAACTCCTAGTTGGTCTAAAACCCAAGCTTAGGGCTCACCGGCTAGTTTTTCATAACCAAAATCATAATGACAATAATGATCCATATTATAATAATAATAGTAAATGACATGTATATATATATATATATTATATATATATATATATATATATATATATTATATATATATATATATATATATATATATATAACCACTTTGTGGCCTCTATTAGCCATTTGTGCCCTAGGTGTCATCATCACTAACACCTGTCATCAAAAAACTCATTGACTGTCACTATGGAGTGCCACTTTCCCCAATATTCTTCACCATGGAGTGGGCCCTGGAACCAACCTATTTTATAATATTATAATATACACAAAACTTACATCGTATTTACAATCTTGACCCTTTGGCCACATAGCCAAAATGACACATATACCTAGGCACACTAGCCCCAAAATGTATCTAACACATCTACATGGGCACTTAGGCCACATAATGTAACTATGGCTCACCAACCTAATAGTTATGTACATTTAAATTAGTAGCCTAAATATCAATGTACATATATTTACATCATAAATTGGTAAGGGTATTATATAAGTGATCTCTCCTTTTCATTGTGAAATTTCATTCCTAAATGGTGTTTCTTCTTTGGTTTTTTAATGCTCCCTCTTATAACTTCTTGAATGAATCCATTCTCAAAGCAATTATAGGTATTCTATTAGAGAAGCTTCCCTTAAGGTTCTATAATTTTATGATGTAACGGGTGATATTTTAAGTTATGTAGTCAACTACCGTAATTATCGTTTTTCTTCCATCTATGGAAAATCTAAATCTGGAACCTTAGTTAACCTCACATCCCCAATGATAAAGGATTAGTTTGTATTCTTTCAATCACTCATTTTTCTTCAGCAAACTCCAAACCAATTTTCTTGACTGACTCTTTATATCACCTTGAAACTAATGGAATTAATGTGCTATTAATCCTACCCTAGAGAAGCCACCCTAAACTAGAGAAAAGATGGCCCAAAGTGAGGAGGAAGGTTGGTAAGGTCATAGTGTCCTCCCTCTTAACTGCACTAAAACCAAACTTGAGATTTAATACTTTATCTAAAGAACTGTGACGATCATTAATGTCATGTAGTGCAACCCTAACCACCTAATAGCTATAGGGCTATGGATAATACTATTTTCAAACAAAAGGATGAATATGAGATATAAACATATCAATGTCATGTGAATGTCATGAATGTTATGTATAGCATCCTTGAAAACCTAGAAACTTAAGGATTATGGGTAATATTATCTTCAAAGAGAGATATGAATATCATACATAAAAATGTTCAAAAGATATTGCATCCCTTCATCAATTTCCTGAATCACCACATTACCTGCTACTAGCATATGCCCTTCTTGAGACAATTTATCATGCTTGTATTTTTATCTCTATACACATGATTGAAAGTAATTTGTGCACTATTACTTTAACTTGATCATCGTTTTTTTTCCATTGAATGTTCAACAGTTAGCCCTTTTAACCTATCCATTTCTTCACAAAGTTCAAGTTTCCAAAATATATGAATGTCTTTAACACTCTTTTGCTTTGCAACTTTAATTAGTGCTAATTAAATTTTTGAATTTTTTGAAATAAATCCAAGTATTACCTTCATATTTATTAAATTTGATATTTACTAAATATCATTATGAAAGGTAAACAACATAGGAAACATCACTCTTTCTTTGATTTATTTGGGGCCAACAAAAAGAATCATAAACGCTATTCATTCTTTATATTTACATCTATCATTGTTCTTTTATGTTTCTATAGTACTACCATCTTAGACAAAAAGATTATATCTCTTACCTACTTAGGAACTTTGAAAAGATGCAAGACATTTCTCTACAAAAGTCAATTGATTTGTTGTTACTCATAGCCAAAGATCACAACTATTTTAAATTAAGAACATTTAAGAAATAATACTAATTGGTATTGTTTCCTCTCGCTCTTTATAAAGAATTTAAATTATACATCCTTATTTTATAAGTTTTAGAAGCTATTTCGAAATTAACGATCAAGACTCATCAAACAATTATGTAAAATCCTACAACTACTAATAATAAGACATTAAACTCCATACTATTTTATACAAATATTACATACTTAACATAATTATAACTCATAATTACAATGATCTAAATCTCTACAATTCCTTTAAATTGAGACATAAATTGGATCCAAAAATCTATCTCACATAGTAACCCAAGAATGCCATGATCTAAAATCTTTATAATTCCTCTTTGTATTAAAATTGATAACTCAAATTAAATTTTCATAACTTTACCATATTTAATGTTACAAGTTTACAGTATATTAAAACTAACCACCATTATAATATTATATAATGCTTATTTATTTATTTTTACCTCAATTTTATAATTATAAAAAAATATTTCACATATATAATCAAAAAATATTTTCTTTTATAATTTAAAATATATTTAATCTCTAACTTTATTAAGATTTAATCTCAAATTTTAAAATAAAGCAAAACCGTAAATTTTATCAAAATTCAATAGTTTCTGTTTTTCATCATAAATATTAAATATATATATTTGTTTCCTCTTAAACATCAAATACACGAGTATTTTACTAAGGTTATCATTTTCAATGCATATTTTAATGAATAAGTTTTATCGTTTTTAACATTGGATTGATTGTAATATTTGAGAGATTGTAATGTATAAAATATATTATTTTTATAATATGTGATATTTATTATTAAGATTGTATAAAGTTTAGTTAAATTTAGATTTTTAAAATGGCTTTCTTTAATCATGAAATTTGACCCAAAAACCGGTACAAATTAACTAATCTAGATTCTAAACTTCATAAATCTATCACCATTATTCTACATACATACACTCTATAACTTCTATTTTGTGAGCCAAATAAATTGAACAAGTATCACTAAGTGGGTGAGATAGAATCTTAATTTCTATTTTCCAAGTTGGTCACATAAAATCTACAACTTCTATTTTCTGAGTTGTTCACATAAAATCTATAACTTCTATTCTTTTTAGTTGTTCACATAAAATCTATAACTTCTATTTTCTGAGTTGTAAACCTATAACTTCTATTTTAATTTCTGAGCTATTCAAATTGAACAAAAAATCTGAAATTCCAATGTCATTCTAAATGCCCATGTGATCATCTTTGAAAAGCTTTTTGAAAAATAGATACAACAAACATCAAGCCATTAAAGCTATAAATAATGCTAACAAAACACGAAATAATATAAAATTTAATAATATTGTTGGAAAAGTTAACCTCCCATACATTTTGGGGACCACTAATAAAATCTCTGGCATCCTAAGAAAATAACATTTTAACCACCTTCAAGCCTTTAAACACAATTTGAAGATCCCTTAATTTTGTAAAAGATTCCCTTGGCCCTAAGTACCACAAAGGTGTGTATTTAATAATGTGTTTTCATCTGGTAAACAATATGTAGGTGAAATTGGTGGATCCATTAAAACTAGAATCCAAAACCTGGGCATTGAGAGAACATTCTGATAAAACCAGACATCCAATTTATATTGAAGATACCGGTATCTTAGCTAAAATCGATTATTACTTTCATAGGAAGTCCATGGAAGCCATAGAATCAGCAAACACCTTAATAACCTTAATCGATATGATGGATAAACCATTGGTAAGAGCTAAATTCCCACCTTAACATCCAAATCAATCTCTTCCAAACCGCCTCTCCCCACCTTTGAAGAATCCTGAATTTGTCATATCATCAATCACTTCATATACTTTTTCTTAATTTGACACATAAACTTATTAATATATAACCCCTTCTAATCAAATCCTAATTAATAACATTATTATCTATTAATCAACAACTATTTTTTTATTTTTGTTTTTTACATATACAAATTTGTTTGATTCACATTATTTTTTAAATATTTATTAATATCATATAATCTGATATGAATATTATAACCCTCACCTTTATAAATGTAATATATCTTACATTCCTATTATTTCAATATTACCATTTATATTAATAATGAAATCATAAAAAACTCAATATGTTTTTAAGTTCAATCTCCTAAAAATTTAAGGTTATTGTCTTCTGTAAAATTTAAGGTTATTGTCTTCTGTTATTATCAGATTTGTTATCTATTTATTTATCAATAACATAGGTAAATTCAGTTTTTCATATCGTTTCATCATGAAAATAAAATTGTTATTTCAAAAAAATAGATATTAAAAATAATAAATGCGATGAATCCAGAAATTTGTTTACACCACGACGAAAATGGAAGATGGTCACCAAAATTTAAAATCAGAAATATGCGAATACGACTGATCGAATATGCAAATAATATAATGCATAAAAATCCAATACCTATATTACACATGATAATGACACAAGGCACAGAAATCCAAACTTACATTACAGCAGAGCAATAAATATGTTATCTGTCGTCTGATAGACAGTAACTTGCAATGCTTCTCCATTATTATTCTTTAGCATCATGAAATTTCTGCTTAAAAAGTTCAGCCACTCCTCGTAAGTAGTTACATCCATATCCCTCCAACTCATTATTTATAAAATAGGGAACGTAAAGCCTGGCAGGGCGTACAAGTATTTTGTATCTTGATAACCGCAGTTTTACATCCCGACCTCACCCAGCAAGCTTTCACCGTCATAGTTTCGGCTCCCATAGAACTTAGAACCGATTTGCATATCACAGGCTTCATATCAAACTCGCTTGAAGACCCCATATTTGATTATTTCTGAAGAGGCAGTGGGTTCGGGTGACTCTACATTCCATTCCAACTGCTTATTCCTTGTATTTGTTTTCACCTATTTGATTATTTCCAATAGAATCAGTGGGTTGGAATGGTTGAACACTCCCTTCCAATTGCGATCCTTGTATTTCTTTCCCCATATATCTTACCTGTACATGATCATTGTCACTTTTATTATGTTCTGCTCCCGACTTCGATTCAATCAGTGCCCATGAGCAGAAGCAGAATAAGAATGAAAACGATACTGTACAAGCAGTAGAAATGTGAAAATAAATACAAGGATCTCACAATTGGAATGGACTGTTAAATCAATCCTATCATTGCTTCTCTTGGAAATAATCAAATATGTGAGAAAAAATACAAAGAACTCACAATTGGAATGAAATGTTGAAACACCATAACCCTCTGCTACCGAATTGTTGTCTGTGGGAAAAGCCTATGCAGCAACTCAGAAAATTGAACTTGGAACTACCATGGGTGTGGTTTAATCACGGCCCAATCCAGAGGTAGAAGAACTGTTTCTCTAGATATTCAAAAGCGTGGTGTGTTCATCGAATCCAGCACGAAGAGACTAGGACAAGAACTTTGCCGCGCGTGGGTTGACAGTTGCACATAGAATTCTTAAAAGTGGTGCCCAATTATTTTAGATTCTTCGCTCCTCTCGATAAGAAGTCAACATCATTTTTTTTTATTGGCCAATATTTTACGTAAAAGTAGAGAACTCTTAAAAGTCGGGCCCAATTATTTTAGAATCTTCGCTCCTCGAGATAATAAATCAATCTGATATTTTTTTATGTAGTTGTTTTTATCTTGATTTTTGGTGTCACTCATTAAATTTGGGTGAAATTTTGATTTTTGTTATTTAAATGTAGTTGTCTATAATGCTACTTTTTGAAAGCTTTTCCGGTGGGTTTTTCCAGTCAAAATCCGGCATCAATTTATTGGAATTGCAAATTTGATCACTAGTTTCTGCACAATCAAAGCGTTCCAGGGTTTTTCAGGGTGCTGAATCCAAATATGTAGTTGAAAACCCAGTTTAACTGCAATAAATCAAGAGTTAACCTCAAATTCTTCCGCCCGGACCAAAAAGTCGCATTATAGACAACTCCTATTTAAATTAGTTTTTTGACTATATAGATTCAGCACCCTGAAAAACTTTAAAGCAGTTCCATTGCACTAGATTATCATCAAATTTGTGATTTTAATAAATACTTGCGAGGCTTTTAAAAAATTTGACAAAAAGCCCACCATAAAATTTTACAAAATTAACCTAAAACCAACCCCTCTTATTTTTAATATTTTATGTAAAACAAAATGCAAGTGGACATGGGTCATTCTTTTCAATGTAACAGGGAACTCGTGAAACCCGCAGATAAATCGATATCTCCCTCAGAACCGGGACAGCGCTTTTTACGTACTTTTGATACTATCGGTACGCGTATTCTCACCCGATAGATAAGATTCGCAGTACTGACAACACTATTACATGCGTTACAACGCACACATGTTTACAAATTCAGAATGATCGCACCGACAAGGTTGACCACAATGACTTTGCACAAAGACATCGGTGAAAAGCAAAATCATCTGAGAGAAAATTGACACCAAATTTTAGATAAGAGTACTCTATCAGGCTATTAATTCTAAAAGAAATAGCAGACATTATGGTATGATTTTTGTAAAAAATAATTTTTGTTATAGTTGTTAAATTTTACAATTTTGATGGTCCAGGTTTTTTAAGATGTTAAATTTATTTTTAGATTTAAAAATAATGATTAAACATTTTTATAATCAAAATTTTCAAAAAAATCACTAAATTTAAAAAAAGTCCAAACAAATTTGTTAATTTGTTTTCTTCATAGACCATAGATAAGATATAATTTTATTTATCGCTCTATTTTAAATGTGGATATGTAATTGAGTATTCATGAATTTTTAAGCTAATAAATAATTTTTGTTTTTGTTGTTCGATTTAGGATGGAAAAATAAAAATTGTGATTTTCCGTTGTTTGAATGTAAAAATAAATTTAACTTTCTGAAAAATCATGAAAGAGTAAATAATTTAAATATGTAATTTAAATATATTTTATAAAACTATTAACAGAACATAAGAAAGTTAGAGGAAAATAAAAATTACTTTTAAAATATTTTAGAAAAATTATGAAGAAAACATAAGAAAGTTATTCGAAAATAAAAATCTATGGTGAGTATTTTTTTACTTTAAAATTAATTTAGTTTTGCAATCTTAATTATTTTGGAAAAATTAAAAGGAAAACATAAGAAAGAATGACGAAAATAAAATTTTATGGTGTGACATTTTTTAGTTTAAAATGGATTAAAATATATTTTTATGAGGTGATATTTTTTTTTTATTTAAACTGGATTTTTTTTTTTTTTTTTTTTTTTTTATGTAATTTACTGTTTTTCTTAACTACTTTGCTTTATTTTGTGGAAAATATTTTAACCATGTTTGAAGATAAAGTGGATATGAAGAAGGTATTGGAATAGACATAATATCTAGGGATTAGGGATTTATAGGGTATCACATGATATAAAAAGTGATATTTAATAAAATAATGGTTTGCAAGAGAAGCAAAGTTTATTGAAATAAGATTAAGGTTGTTTTTCATATCTAACAAAAAAAAATAGGTCGTTAATTTATCAAAATCTTAAATTCATAATTATCAATATGTGAATTATAATATTAATAATAAATGTATTTTTTTCGAATTTAGTTCTTAATGTTTGTAATTTAATAATTTTCACTGTATCATTATCTTTGTACGCAATTTTCATAATATCTCAAGCTTCTTTTGTTGTTGATGGGTCGATTATCTTGTCAAAGATAGAGCCATCGACTGAGTTCTGTATCCAACACTAGGCTCAGTGTTCTTTCTTTCTCAGTTCAATAATTGCATTCATCTAATTATTTGTCATGGTCACCCATGCTTTTTGGGTTGGCTCTTTATAGGCGTTTTGAAGTGCATCCCAACATTCCTAGGTTTGTACAAATGTCTTCATTCTTAAAGACCAAAACTCGTATTTTTTGCCAAAAAAAAGTCTGGGTTCGTGGCAAACATTTGAAGGAGGCCATTTTTTGAATATGGATGTGCATGCATTTTTATTGTCTTCTTTCCAAGGCTAAAAAAAATATCTTTTAAAAAATGCAACACCCCTTCTATTTTTAATCAAACAACACCCTTTTCTAAAAGAAATCACTTTTACTTTGTAACAAATTTAAGTTAAAAAAAAAAAACCCAAATAAAACCCTTTTTGCTTTAATACATTGTAATAAATCATTCTTTCACTTTAAAGTATTGGATTTGCCTTTTGAATTTCCATGAATAACGAAGTACTTTGAATTTGACTTTAAAATGAGACAGGTCATTTGTCTCTTAGTGATGTGAATTAAAAAATGACTTACGACAGATTATGATAGATTCCAAATTAGACATAAATTAAGGTCCGTCTAACCATCCTTCAACACATTAAACCTCTATTTTTGCATTGGATGACATATTTTGAGCTCTAATGTGTTCATTAGGAAGGTGTAGAGATAATTGCATATTTGTGCATAATATTATTTATTTTTGTAGAATATTGTGAGAATATTGGGCAGATTATGAAGATTTGGAGGATGAAACATTATAGGGACTTGTTCCCTACTATAGGGGACCAAGACTTGATAATAAATGCATAGGATATTATGAAATTATTGCACAAATTCTGGATCTTCAGTGATTGAGAAAATATAGAAATGTGCTCCCTGTCATTTAATGTAGATTCCTAGAGTTGGTAACCATATCCAATTTTTAAGGGATTTTGGAGGGGAAAGTGTCTATTTTCAAGGAGAATGCTTCCTCATCTGTTTATATAAGTACCAATTCAAATTTTCTTCGAGGGGAATGTATTTCTTAGTCTTCTTGTGGAGAAAACTTGTTATTTAGCAAATCCACTTTCATTTATGGCAAGGATGTCCTTGGATTGTTTCAAGTAATGAAGTTTGGTGCCATTTAGCTTCTAAAGCTTTGTTTCCTTCATAGGACTCTGAGTATCCTTAGGCTTCACTATCCCAGAAGCCTCAGAGACCTCTTTTACAAATTATTTATGTCCTTTGAATGTCTTTTTCAGTTCCATCTCTTATTTATGCATTTACTATTTGCACTTCTTTTTTTGTAGGTTACATTGGTTAAATGATTTAAGTGAGTAGTTTTGTAGATTATTTACATATTTGCAAAAATGGTGCCTCCTTAGAACAACTTTGAAAAGTCATATTCATCATTAAGCTAATTGGATTGCTCTACTAGTTCACAAATTTGGAATTTTTGGAAATCTATTGTAGCAAAATAGTAGTAATTTTCTGCTATGTTTAAGAATGTATTAAATAGCTTCATTTGAGTTGATTCCACTTTTATCTAGTCATAGAAACATTCCAGTTAATAACAAAATTCACCCCATAGCATTTTCACTTGATTAGGTTAGGAATTTGGTAAGTTAACTAGCTTAGTAGTTCTTCAATTTACAGTTTTTAGAGTAGTAATTTCCGGCTATTTTTAGCATGTGTTAGCATGGGTATTTTTGAGTGATTTCACTTGAAATGGAGTCCCAAGACATCCTAATTAATAACAAAATTTTTCCCATCCCATTTTCATTTGATTTACTTGGGCATTCGGCAAGTTATCTCGCTCTTGTAGCAAAATAGGATCTCATGTAGCACCTCCTTTAGCACTATTGTAGAACGTGCAAAATTGACTAGATTTACTCCAAAAGCTTGGTTTTTGCCTCTTAGGCTTGAATCATGACCCCTAGGCTCTGAATCTATGATTGAGTAAGACCAAAATACCTTTTAAGCCTTGTCTCCTCTTTATTGCAGTTCACCTTTGCAGTTTGGATTAGTGGACAAATTTATGACTTGAAGAGCATAATGATGATATTCATGAAGCACCTTGTGAACTCTATTGAAAAAATCTATCTTGAATTCAGTGATTGAAGAATGATTTCATTTTATTTCATACATCTAAATCTATGGTTTCTGTTATCACTCCAGGAAACTCTCCTAGGTTGTAGATCAGAGATGCCTGGTAACATATAATCTTCAATATTGTTCTTAGAACTATTGGAATGGATGATGGTTTGGATCAAGTTAGATAACCATTTAAACTCTATTCTCACTCAAGACATGCATGAACACTCTCGCCAATACAAGGCTTTAGACAACCAATTCTCAATAATTTATATATTCAATGGATAGATGGAGAATATTGACTATACCAGCAAATTGCATACATAAACACATATGAATGGCCAGCTACAGGAAGTAAATGAGACTTTCAAATCTAATTTATCAATGTAGACATAAGATGATAGTTATCTGGCATTAGACACAGTAGAAAACCTGAATAACCTATTCAAATGCAAGCATAAAATAACAAAGAAAATGGACATTGAACATATAATAGCAAAAGAAGCTTATATTGCTAGAAATGAAGATGAGAAGCTTGAAGGAACAAAGGAGGAACAATCTCTAGAAGTTGAACCCATATTAGATTTTGCTTTCGGATATTCATAGCTCTTTACAATCATCTTGAGCCTTCTAAGGCTTGAGAGATCTTAATCTATCCCTCTATCTTGTTTAATTGTTTGATATCTGACTAGGCAAGCATGGCCTGGAGGTTTCTTCTTCTGACAGAAGAATAACCGCATTTAAATATTTTGGATAGTCTTTTGCACTGTCTGGGATCTCCCTCATGCCAAAGATGCCCCATAATTGATTCTGTTGTTATGGATGAGCTATGTTGTCTACGCTCCATGATGTTTCTGTTTGGGGCTGCAACGTGCTGTGGTTCCATGATCGTTTCTGGTTGATGTGGCTGTGTACTGTCTATTCCCCTTCTGGCCTCTGTCCCTGTCTCCCAGCCTCTGTTAGGTAATGGAAAGGGTCTTCAAGCCTGTGTAATCCCTTCAACATTTATAAATATTGTTTTCTTGTTTTTACACAGAAAATGCTACACGCAGCAAAAGCCTGCCAATCTTTGCTTTTCCAGACTTTAAAAGTCTTTAAGCATGGTTTATTCACCTATCGGGTCTGCCCTTAGCGTTATCACAAGTTGCATTCAGCTTCTTCCCTACATATTTCCTTTGTATTTTGTAAATACGTGAAAACTTTTTATGTTTATCATTAAGAGTTCCTTGAGAATATATATATATGAGATTTTGTGAAAAGTAAAATATTTCTATACATATTTTAGAGTATATTTCAAAGTTATATGACGGTAGCAATGACTCTTGGAAAAGTTATGTGGGAAGATGTTAAATATATATCATTAAATTAAACTAATATAATATTATGTTATATAGTTAGATAGATAGTGTTAATATAGTTTATATCAATATTCAAATATGTAATTTTTTTGGAAACTGAAACAAATTAATAACTTGGAAATCAACGTTAAATTTTATGCTAAATTATGTAACCTTTAAACCTAACAAAATGAATGTTCAAATCATTTTTTTTAAATAGCATAAAATACAATTTTACACATTTAGGATTACACATATAGGCTTTATTAATGCATCAATTTTTAAAAAACAACCTCCAAACCTAGGCTAGATTCTAGTTCATAATTACATTCCCATTGGAGATGCATAAAAGGAAATAGTTATGCTTGTATTCTCAAATATATTATCATAATTTGTAATCTTACAGGTGTGTTACATGTGTGTGATATATTGTGATCGTGAATTATAATTGTGAGTTTTTAGATTACTATCTTTAGCTAATCAAATCCACTTTCTTAGAGCATGAATAGGCCTAATGAATAAGAGCATGTGTTTCCTGCTAAGAGGCCACAAGTTCAAAAACCAGAAGGGGTTAGAGTAGGTATGCCATCGTAGACATAATAATCAAATCGTTGTGTGGAGGTGGGTCTCTTGTCCCACAAACAAGGGGATCTCATACACCAATTTGGTGTCTGGCTTGGCTATGACGATAGAGATTCTGAAAAGGTTGTTACCAGAAGGAACAGTGTTGAGATGGGACTCTGTTGAAACCAGTCGTAGATCTAGGAGAATTTTGAAACCTAAAATGGTGGCATGCATGTGGACGCAGATGGGGCACTAGTTGATGAAAGAGAAGAATATGGAACATCTTCATCTGCATCCATTCATTCATCTAAAGATGTGAATTCTGATGGTGTGTATGAAAATATGAGTGATTTTGAATAGTTGTCTAAGACATTTTATATAAGTGATGTTTGCATCGTATCTTGAAATAAAATTTTTTATTTCCATATGGTGCTAAATCAGAAGTTATGAGTCATTTTTATGTTGTTTGATTATATGTCTTAATTATGATCATTTTTATTGTTTAGAATATCTACAACGCAACATTAAATTAGAGATATAATGAATGTTTCTTTCAATATACAAATAATGACATTTTGATTCATTTAGTCATGTAATTTGTTCATAATGTCATGGTTTTTAATTTTAGCGTTGAAAAAATTCCAATTTCTTTTGTATCTAGCATGTTATGGTTGAAAGCATGTTGAATTTATACTTAGGAAAGAAAAATGTTATTCTACCAAAAACATTAGTGTGTTTTTTTCCTCATAAACAACTATTTTTTTGCACATAAAAATATGGTTTACTAGCATTTTTTAAAAATGTTGAAAATTGACCCTAAAAAAGAATCATCATTCTAGTATCAACACTTTTTCATTTTCAAGGTTTTTTTTGCATGAAAATTTTGTTTTCACTGCCATTTTTAAAACATGTTCAAAATTGACCCTAAAAAAAACATTGTTCCAGTATACACACTTTTCGTTTTTAGCACTGTTTTTGATGTTTTTTTCGGCATTTTTTGGTGAAAGTTCTCGTTTTGAGTTTATAATTCTTGTTTCAAAGTTTACATTGTTAGTGGTTGATGATCTATGTATATGATTGTTTCTTTATCCATTATGTAATGTTTCCACCATTTAACACCCTGAACTAATGCATACAATTCCTTATCATATGTAGGATAGCTAACTACTACTGATGTGAATGTCTCAGAATGAAAGCATATAGGCTTTCTGTGTTGCATCAACACTATCCCCATGCAATATTCACTTGCATCTGTCTTGATCTCAAATGGATGTTGAATATCTGGAAGTGCCAGTACTGGCATTGTATTGATCCTTTCATTCAATGTGTCGAAGGCTTTCTGTTGTTTGCCTCCCCACTATAACACATGGTTCACACTTGTTAAAGCATGTAAAGGAGTTGCAATCAAAGAAAAGTTAGCAATAAACTTTCTCCAATATTGTGCTTCCCCTAAGAAACTTTTAACTTCTGTAGCAGTATTGGGCTTAGGCCAATTTACAATGACTTCGACCTTAGAGGGATCTATCTTCAATTCACCACCCCCTACAATATAACCAAAATAATTCAAAGATGTTCTACCAAATTCACATTTTGACAGTTTTACGTAGAGATTTTCTCTTTTCAAAACATCTAAAACTTGCTTTACATGCTTTACATGTTCATCCCATGTTCTACTGAAAACAAGAATATCATCTAAATAGACTATTACAAAATCATCAATGAATGTTCTAAAGATATCATTCATGACTCGCATGAATGTAGCTGGAGTGTTAGTTAAGCCAAAAGGCATAACGATCCATTCATAGAGTCCTTGATTCGTTTTGAAGGCAATCTTCCATACATCTTGTTCTGCAACTCTTATATGATGGTAGCCGCTTCGCAAGTATAATTTAGAGAAGTAAACTACATCTTTTAATTGATCTAACAAATCATCAATACGAGGAAGAGTATAACGATTCTTTATTGTGATTTTGTTTAATGCTCTAAAATCAATGAAAATTCTCCATGAACCGTCTTTCTTTCGCTCTAACACAATAGATGATCTGCACGGTGATGTGCTTGGTTGAATGAACCCTTGATTGAGCAACTCTTGTACCTTCTTCTTTATCTCTGCATTCCCTAGAGCTGATAACCTATACATTCCAATGTTAGGTAATGGAGTATTTTGCTGCAAATAAATCTAATGTTCTATCTCTTGCTTGGGTGGAAGCCCTTTAGGCTCTTGAAACAAAATATCATAATCAGAAACAACTTTAACTAGATATGCTTTCTGTTTAGGATTACAACCTTGGAAAGCATCAGATTTATCAATATCCTTTGCTTTTACAATCATAAGTAAAAATTGTTTACCTGAATTTACAATTCTTTTCATCTCTCCTCAATTTATGAGAGAGAAATTATCTTTGAGTTTATGAGCCCTTACAATATATTCAGTTCCATCCTTAGTGACTTGATACTTATTTTCAGTTCGATAGAAGATAATATTTCTATCGTACAAGTATGGATTTCCTAATACACTTCCACATATGTCCAATGAGACTATGTCTAACTCAACCTCATCTACAAACTTTGACCCAATAGAAAAACGAAGTTTACATTGTTTTGTAACTTGTAGCTTAGTTTTATCACACACCCAACCTAATGTATATGGATTTTTATGAGGTTTTGTTTCTACACCCAACTTCTTTACAATTCCTTTAGAAATCAAATTAACTTGTGATCCACTATCAAATAAAGTATCAATTTTAATATGCTTGGAAATGACTCTAATGTGAAATAGCTCATTTCTTTTCCTCTCATCATTATCATTATCAACAGAATGTGAAGAAGTACTTATAGATGCTTTAGAATCTTTACCTTTTATACCTGTAGTTGTAACCATTGTCTCGTCACCTAAATATGATCCCAAGTCCTTTTAAATAGCAGCAACATTCTTTCGCTCTTTACTCCCAAACTTCTTAGGTTTCAATTCTAGATGCAATGACCAGTAGAGTGCCTCATCGTGACCTTTCTTCTTACAATGAGTGCATGAAATTTTTTCTTTCTTCACAGTGTTTGTTTTATTCTCCTTCCATTTAAGTTTCTTCTTAACTTTATTCTTGCTTTCAATAGGTTTGGATGATTTCCCAACATCTTGGGTTACATTTTTTCCTCTAGCTTCTAGATGAGTTGCTTGAACCGATACATCATCTAAGCTAGTTGGATTAAACATAAGTATGGTATAACTGAAATAACTATGAAGACCACCTATGTTTTTTAACAATGTCTCTGGTGAGTCCAATGATATGCCTAATGTTAAATCTCTCTTACAGAATTCCTGAGTATAACTTTGAACACTTTGACCTTTTAATTGACGTATTGTTTGCCAACTCATCATTGCTTGTTGCATATAAGCCAAAGGATGAAATTTCTTTTTAATGGTAGAAACAAATTCATTCCAAGTTGAAATGATTTTACCATGCTTTTGGAGATCTACTTGTGTCTTTCCTTCCCACCATACAAGTGTGGTTCCTCCAAGTCAAAGGCTAGCAAGATGGATCTTCTTTGTTTTAGAAACAACTTTCTACACCCTACAATACACTCCAATTTGTCTTATCCAATTTTCAAGCTTTTCAGTGTTAACTTCTCCATCATAAATTGGCAAATCAAATTTTACATCTAATTTGATCAAAGAGGATTTCTTTTTCCTTTTCTTAGAAGGACTAGATTTATGAGAAGAAGAGGAGGATGATGATGATGATGGCGATGATAGAGGAGATGGTGGACAAAGCATTCCTCCCTTTCCCTTATCTTCTTGATGTTTAGGTGATGAAGTTCCTTCATATTTGTTCTTCTTAAACTCGTGATACATCTCTTCCACCATTGCATGTATTGTCATGAAACTATCCAAGAATTAAGATTCTGACCCAAGTGGAGTTTCATCTGCCATCCTTCTTTGTGAAAAGACCTTTCCAATCTTTGGATTCGCCTCAAAAAGTTCATCTTCACCTTGTCCGAGCCTCAACCTAGTAAGCATTCAAATCTCCACAAAAACTTGTCAAACCTTAAAAACCTTGCCGTTCTGATACCACTTGATCTGTTAATGAAAAATATATTATAGACTATGTGTGAAGTCACTTATGTTACTTATTCTAATGGATCGAAAAGATTGAGAATAACATAAACACATAAACAACTTGAAAACACATTCAAACACATCAACACAACCAAATTTAATAAAGGAGTTCACCAGACTTTCTGGCTATGTCTCCTGGTCCTTTCGCTTCTAGTGCTAACCTCTTTATTTTGTCTTCAAATTATTGTTACGGGTATGAGCTCGAAAACAGAGTCTCAAATAAGAAAATGGACATCTCCACTGCGTTAAGCTCGAAATTTCGAGTCAAATGAGTATAAACTCAACCATATTTGGTCATTGTGACCTCCAAACGCCTTGGAATCGTCTAAAACCACTTCTGTGCTTGCAAAACCACCCTCTATTTGGAAAAAGCCGCCCCGGCCTACATAAAACCACCTCGAACTGTGCGCTAGTGGTGGGGCGGGTTCGACACCTACAATGGTTTAAAATATTGGTGGCTTGGTTAACCAAGTCCCACCCTTCGGCATCTTGATTTTGTTTCGGTGATATGGTATTGATATACCATATGTAGTTGCAATTTGCGGTGAATGTGGGATATATGATAACATTAAGTCAAAGGACCGACGGTCATGGGGTTGACCCCGACCATCCAACCATTTTTCGGCGGAGATCCCGACACCAAGATAAATACAAGTTTATCATGTCCACTACCAAGTCCCATCTGATCCAATGGCTATCGCATCACCCGTTCGCCGACTATCTTGGCCTATCTCCACCGTCTATCAATCCTACATGATCCAATGGCTATCATGCAATATCGTGTGAATTCTTGCACAACCGATATCAGATCGAGAGCGCGCAAGAAAAGTGGTTTTCTCATGCTACGTGTGACCCTCTAAGGTTAATTGTGTGAAATTGAGGAATACTATCTACCATTTTATAAGCGCGCGAGACACTGCTTACCACTTACAAATACTGCTCCTCTGTTCTACTAACACGTGGCTTAATATGATCTCTCAATTTCTTAACTTTATTTTGCGTGACTTAATCCTAGCCGTCTATCTCCCTCACTCTCGTTCGTTGATATGACTGATCCAACGACTGCGCTTCGCTACTCTGATACCACTCTCATCTGCATTTGAAGACTTCGATCCAGAGGCAAAACTGAATCCATTTTGGCTCAAATTCTTGGTCTTATTGTGAAGAAAACATGTTATATAGCTGCTCCACTTTCATTTCTAGCAGGGATGTACTTGGATTGATTCAAATAATGAAGTTTGGTGCCATTTTTATCTTCTAAATCTTGGTTTGCTTCATAGGAATATGAGTATCCTTGGGCTTGGCCATCCCATGAGCTTCCTAGCCCTCTTGTACAATTTCTTTATGTCCTTTGAATGTCTTTTTCACTTGCATCTCTTATTTCTACATTTACTATTCGTGCTTCTTTTGTTGTAGATTACATTGGCTAAATGATTGATGTGAGTTGTTTTGCAGGTTATTTACAGATTCATAAGCATGATGCAACCTTAGAAAAACTTTGAAAATTCATATTCATCATTAAGCTACTTGGATTGGTCTACTAGTTCACAAATCTAGAATTTTTGGAAATCCTTCGTAGCAAAATGGTAGTAATTTTATGTTATTTTTAAGAATGTGTTAGTGGGATTAATTTGAGTTGATTCCACTTGTATTGGGTCATAAAAAAATTTACCCTATAGTAGTTTCACTTGATTAGGTTAGGCATTTGGTAGATTAACTAGCTCACTAATTCTTGAATTTCCAGTTTTTAGACTAGTAATTTTTTGCTATTTTTTATAATATATTAACAAGGGTATTTTGGAGTGATTCCACTTGGAATGGAGTCCTACAACATTCTATTTACGAAAAAAATTCCCATCCCATTTTCATTTTATTTACTTGGGCATTCGACAAGTTATCTCGCTCCTATAGAAAAACAAGGCTTCTTGTAGCACATGTAAACCTCACCAGATTTGTTCCAAAAGCTTGCTTTTTGTCCCTTATGCCTGAATCATGACCCCTAAGCTCTAAGATCATGATTGAGTAAGACCAAAAGACCTCTTAAGCCTTACCACTTCTCCATTGCAATTCACATCCGCAGTTGGGATTAGTGGACAAATTCATAACTTGAAGAGCATAATGATTGTTTTCATGAAGCACCTTGTGAGCTATATTAAAAAAAATATATCTTGAATGTAGTTACTAAAGAATGCCTTCATTTTATTTCCTACATCTTAAGCTATGGTTTCCATTTCCAACATTGTTATTTCTATTGCATATACTAGGCTTCCTTTCGATGTACCATTTACACTATGAAAATAGGTTAATCTTTACATTTCTACAGATAGGATTAACATTTAAACTGATGCAAAGTAGAATAACCTTTCCTTTTTGCAAAAGTAACTAGGATTTCCTCTCTGCAAAAGTAATTAGGTTTCCGTTGTGCAAATAGAGTAGCATTTCCATTTCTGCAATTAGTTTAGGCTTCGATTTAATGGCATTCACTTCATTGCACCATATCACCAAAATGACATATTACATGTTGCACATATAGTGTCAAAACATTTTAATTTTGTATGAAACCGGGGTTGATATTTTAAGTTGGTAGACTTGGGAAGTGCAACATTCTTGTTGCAATACTTGGCCTCATCACATGGTACCTTTGAAAATTTCTCCCTTTGTTAGACTCTACATCGACACCTTTGAAAATCGATCCCCTTATGAAACAATCGTTAACTCACTTCCCAATTCTTTATGGCAGTCTTATGACATAAAAATTGTGAATTTCATATGTTTATCAAGATCATCACATGTGGTCTTTTAATGCAGGTGTGCTGGGCCATTGCAAATTTAGCAAAAAAAGGTGATATAGCCTTCTCTTGAGCTGAGGGATATGATCTATCTTTTCCTAACTTCTTGGCCTTCATTGGTTCCTTGAACTTTACTGCTCTCAAGGAGTCTTACGCAGGCTACACTCTGATACCATGATCAAAGAATGAAGAGAAATTGTGGCACAAAGATTTTTCTTCTCAATATTCAAAATAATTAAATAGATTACATAGAAAGAATCAACAATAAATGACCGCAGTGAAAATCGACGAAACTGCACTAAATCTGAACTAACTATGACACCTAGCAAATAATGGAATCAGATGTGATGACACCTGGAAGACAATGAGATTAATATTTTAACATCCCCTTCTATTCTAAATTATTTATGGTAGAAACACTTACAGTGCCTAATTTATCTCTTTGAAATTCAAATACACATTTTCCCAGTGGCATTGTGAAAATATCTGCAAGTTGATCTTTGGAACCACAAAAATAAAGTACTATGTTCCCGTCATTCACAAGATAACAAATGAAATGAAAATGTGTGTCAATGTGCTTGTTCTTTTTATGGAAAACATGATTTTTTGACAAATAAATTGCAAAATTGTTATCATAGTAAATAAGGGTTGGCTCCTTCTAAACATTTGAAATATGTTTCAATAATATTCCTAGCCACAATGATTGACAAGTTGTTGAATCTACAACTACATACGCTTCCTTTGCAGAAGATATTGAAATGATTGAATGTTCCTTGGATGTCCATGAGATTATATTGGTTTCAAGGTGAAAGGAATACCCTTAGGTGCTTTTGTGATCATCTAGAATGCCTTCATATTCATTGTCTGTATAACCTGAAAGTGAATAATTTTCAAAATGTGTGTAGAACTAACCATAGTCTATGGTCCCTGTAATATATCTTAAGATCCTTTTTGCAACCTTCCAATGAGTAATATTACATCAATGCATATACCTGGAGACAAAACTAGAACCAAACATGATATCAAGTCTAGTTGGAGTGAGATATAATAAACTACCAACTAGACCTTTATACAATGTGGGATAAATTGGTCATGCCACATCTTCTTTTCTCATCTTGATGCCTTAAGAAAAAAATGTATCATTTGGTTTGCAATTGGTCATTTAGAAATTTTAAATGATTTCAGTGGCATATTTTTATTGACCAATAAAAATTCCATTAGCATATTGGTGAATTTAAATGCCTAGAAAGTATTTCATGACCAATCAATTAGTCATATCAAACTATGTTGCATTTGTTCTTTGAAGTCATCTAACATCATATTTCCTATATAAATAATACCATCTATGTAAAGGCATAAAGTAAGAATTTTACCTTGATGAGTTTTGGCATACAAAATTAGCTCATTGTTGCTTCTGAAAAAACCACTTTTGATGAGATATGTGTCGATGTGATTGTACCAAGATCTTGGAGCTTGTTTCAAGCCATACAATGCCTTCTTCAACCTATATACCTTATGCTCTTATCCTCAAACTTCAAAACCATGATGTTTCTCTACATAAACTTCTTCTTGCAATATACCATTTAAGAAAATAAATTTACATCAAGTTGCTAAACTTTCCATTTGTGTTGAGTTGTTATGGACAAAATAGTTCTGACAATGTCTAACCATGCTACTAGAGCAAAGGTTTCACCATAAGTCGACACCAAACTATTGTGAGAATCCTTTAGCAAAATGCCTTGCCTTATGTTTATCAAATTCTCCTTTTTCATTCAGCTTGGTCTTATATACCCATTTTATACCAATTTTTGTTTTGTCTCTTGGGAGATCAGTTGATCCCCAAGTCTAGTTCTTTTTTATGGCATCAATTTCTTAGTACATTGCATCAACCCAATGTTTTCATTTAACTTCTTCTTGAAAATGGGTTGGTTGAGATGAAAGAAATGCAAACATACTCTGTTGGTCAAACTCATACTCATGCTCATATATTTCTCTGATGCTTATTGTTTTCTGATTGTCTTATAAGATATTTAATCACTCGTAAATTCACTGCTTGAAGATGTACGATTTTCAGAATGGTATGGCTCTTCTTGAACCTGGAATCTTGGTAGTTGTGGTGGATAAAAAGGCTAATTTGAAGCTTCATCAACATGATTAGATGAAGATTTATTTTCAAAAATTTAACATCTTTGGATAAAAGAAACTTCTTGGTAACACTATTGTAAAATCTATAGTCCTTTGAATTCTCACTATAGCTTACGAAAATACATCTTTCACTCCTATCATCAAGCTTCTTTCTTAGCCACTCAAGCACATGTGCAAATGCTACTGATCAAAAACTTCTAAAGTGAGATACATTTACCTTTTTACCATCCCATGATTTTTTAGGTATTGCGTCGCGGATATTGGTTGTTGGAGATTTATTGAGAACATAGACTGTAGTTGAAATTGCTTCAAGCCAATACACATTTGACAAGTTCTTTTCACCAAGCATACATTTGGCCATGTTCATGGTTGATTGATTTTTCCTTTCAGCTACTACATTATGTTGTGGAGTATATATTGTTGTGTTCTGCATTATGTTTCCTTGATGTTGACAAAAATATTTGACGTCGTTGGAGTTGTACTCTCCTCCTCCATTTGACCTAAGAATACATCTTATTTATTTTTGAGAAAATACACCCATATCTTGCTACTATAATCACCAATGGAAGTCCAAAAATAGAGTCATTGGAGTTGTATTGTTCTCCTCCATCTAACCTTAGAATGCATATGATTTATTTTTGAGAAAATACACCCATATCTTGTTGGTATAATCACCAATGGAGGTCCAAAAATAAACACTACCACCAATGGAATGTGTTTGGATTGGGCCACATATATCTGTATGCATTAGCTCTAAAGGCTCTTTTTCTCTAGAGGAACATGTGAAAAAGCTAGCTCTTCTATGCTTAGCTAGAACACAAATTTCACAATTACAATTTTTTTCATTCGTAACAGGGATACCAATGACCATTGAATTTTTCTGAAGCGGACTTAGACTCTTGAATTGAATGTGGCAATACCTAGAATGCCATAGTTGAGACTCATCTATTCTTGGCAGATTATAGGAAAAACACTGTGAGAGTTTTCGACTTCTAAGAGTTAATGGAAACATCCTATTCTTGGTTCTTTCAACCCTTTCTATCAGTCTTCTATTGGGAGGTTTTAATGGAAAAAGTGTCCTCAGACACACAATTTTATTAATCGAGAAAATAAATTACATAATAATATTGCAAGAGTTTACATACACACAAACTCACTTGCAATTAGGAGAATGAGCTATATATAAGCCTAATTTCCTAACCTATTCTAGTTATGGACTACTTATTAAATTAAAAAGTGTCCATTTACAATAAATTTAATTCTAACCAATCTATTAACTCTACTCCTAAATTAGAGCCTAAGATATGACATTATTCTAGATGTCATATATTTTACAACAATATTTTATTTCTAAGTGTCTCCAATATTTAATTAAATATTCTAAATAAATAAATATTTTATCCTAACTTTGTGAACTATGAATTTTGTATTTTGGATCATCTAACATTCCCCCCATGATGCAAAGATACATTACAACAGATACCAAGTTCATCTCTGAACTTAGTAAATTTGATCCTACCAAGCGGTTTTGTGAAAATATCAGAGACTTGATCTTTTGAAGGACAATAAATTGGCTTAAAGACATCCCTGGCAATAAGCGATCTAATGTGTTGATACTTGATGTCCACGTGTTCTGTTTTGGAATGAAAAACTAGATTCTTGGCAAGCTTTATGGCTGACTAGCTGTCGATGAATAATGATGTAGCTTCTGCTTGAGGAATGCCCAAATCCTGCAAAACTCTACGCAACCAAATAATTTCACTTGCTCCTTCCCATGCTGATATGTATTCTACTTCCGCTGAAGAAGTGGCCATTGTAGCTTGTTTCTTGCAATTGTAAGATATTGTAGCTAACCCCATGTTCATTAAATAACCAGAGGTTGATGCTCGATCATCAATACTGCCAGCAAAGTCAAAATCTGAAAATCCACTAAGTACAATGGTTTTAGTGTTGTTGTAACGAAGACCGAAATCTTTTGTGCCTTCGACATATAGTAGAACCCTTTTGGTTGCATTCCAGTGGTTCTTGCATAAAATGTAAAAGAATACTGACTGCATAAGATAGGTCTGGTCGAGTCATTGTATGATAAGTCAGGTTGCCAATCAACTGTCTATAAGTAGTGTTGTCCTCCTTTCCCCCCCCATTCAAATTTTGAAAGTTTCAAGTTTTGTTCCATGTGGGTAAGAACAAGCTTGCAATCCTACGTTCCGAAGCACCGAAGAACTTATGTTGCATACTTAGTCTGAGAAATAAAATATGATGTCGATGTTATAAGACTTCAACTCCAAGATAGTAGTGAAGTAGTCCCAAGTCTGTCATCTTAAAACCTGCATGTAACTCATTTTTCACATGTACAATATGATCATCATTGTTTCCAATAATGATCAAATCATCTACATACATAACAAGAATCACCATATTTTGACCCTGTTGACGCACATATAAAGTATCATCAGATTCATTGCGTTGAAAACCAACTTTCTGAAGGTATTCATCCATTTTGGCATACCAAGCCCGTGGAGCTTGTTTCAACGCATATAAAGCCTTAATCACTTTATAGACTTTATGTTCTTTCCCTTCAATTTCAAAACCTGATGGTTGTCTCATATATACGTCTTCCTATAAATCTCCATTGAGGAAAGCACTCTTTACATCAATCTGATGAAATTTCCATCCTTTTTGTGCATCTAATGCGAGCGGTAAGTGGATGGTGTTCCATTTTGCTGTAGGAGCAAAAGTCTCCTCATAATCAATGCCTTACTGCTGCGCAAAACCTTTAGCCACAAGTCTAGCTTTGTATTTGTCAATTCTTCCATTTTGGTTGTACTTAATTCTATAACCCATTTGCATCCAATGGGTTTAACATTTTGAGGACAATCAACAAGTTTCTAATTGTTGTTGTCTTGAACTGCGTTATATTCTTCAATCATAGCTTGTTGCCATTCTTTATATTTTATTGTCTCTTTGTACGCGGAGGGTTCAGTAAAATCATTCGTGATTAAGGCAAAATTTACTTCATTCCTGGTGGACCCCCTTATTCCTCTTTTATTTTTCTCATCGGGCCTTAGATCTTTCAAAAGTTGAACAACCCATTTTGGCAATTGATGTTCACTCGCTTGAGATTCTGAAAAGTCACCATCATTATAAAGAGGATTAATGTAAACAGAGGTACACTGATCAATTGCAGATTCTGGGGGCGGAGAATCATTGTCAGAAGAACTACTGCTACTAGGAGATTCTAAGGAACTTCCAAAAGACCCAGACTGTGTTTGTGAAGTAGATGGACTAAATGAATCATCTTCAAAGGAAGGAAAATCAAGTTCATACTAATTTTGTGAATTTGGCTGACTTGGATTGTTTCCTTTCCATTTATCTCCTTTTGTTTCCAATTTTTGAAGAAGATGTTCTATTTCTTCAGCACTCTTACTCTCTATTTCATCAAAAATTACATCTTTGCTAACAATAAATTTCCCATTTGATAGAAGCCTGTACCCTTTCTTCTCATCCAAATATCCAATCGTTGTTCATTTCAAACATCTTGAGTCAAGCTTAGTTCGTTTTTCTTTTAGAACTAAGGAATAACACACGGAACCAAAAACTTTAAGGTGTTTAACTTTAGGTGCGAAACCAAACCATGCTTCATAAGGTGTGATTCCATCCAAAGAAGAAATGGGAGGCTTGTTCCTTAAATAAACAACTGTATGGATTACTTCTACCCAATAAATAGGACTTAAGTTTTTAAAAGTTAACATAGATCTCGCCATTCCTAGCAAAGTGTGATTCATTCTTTTTACTACTCCATTTTGCAGTGGAGTATAGACATTTGTAAGATGTTGTTTGATCCCATTATCTCTACAATAACTTTGAAATTCATTTGAAGTGAATTCTCCTCCATTGTCAATTCTAAGAGTGCTAATGTTTTCCTTGACTTCATTTTCAACAAGTTGATGAAAATTTTTAAACTTTTCAAATGCCTCTCACTTATGCTTCAAGAAGTAAACCCAGGTTATTCTGCCAAAATCATCAATAAAGAGTAATAAATATTTGCAACCTCCTAGAGAGGCTTGCAAGGGTCCACAAATTTGACTGTGTACCAATTGCAAACACATGTTTACTCGCCATGATCTTGTCGGGAAAGGTTCGCGACTTTGTTTTCCATAAATGCAAGCTTCACATCTTGCATTTTCTTTCTTGAAGGTAGGAAGTCCCTCAACCATTCCTCGTTTTTGCAGTTGAGAGAGACTGTCAAAGTTTAGATGTCCATATCTTAGATGCCATAATCTCATAGGTGAAATGTGTGTGCTTGCTACTCCTGCAAAGTCATAATTACTTGGAGTAACAATTCTTTTCATCCTTAACAGTTTTCCATCTTCATATCCTGTCATCATTGTTTTTATGTTACGTTTGATTGAATTAATGTTTACTAGGCCATCCTCCAAAACCACCTGATGTCCAGCTTGTCGGATCGACACTAAAGACAACAAATATTTTTTAAAGGTGGGTACATACCGTACATTGGAGGTCAATCTTTCTCCAATGTTAGGAAGATAAACTTTAACGACACCTTTTCCATAAGGAGTATGTTTTTCATTATCAACAAGAAATATTGAACTAAGGTGGCGCAGTTGGAAGTTCCAAAATAAATCTTGTTGAAAATTCATGTATTGAGTTGCTCCTATATCTAAACTCCATGCATCTTCATAATCACTCTAAAAAAAGGTGGAAACTAATGCTACTGATTCTGATCTTTGACATGATGTGAAAACATACTCTGAACCATCATTATCTTAATCAGGGTCAAATTGAGCTGTGTTTTGATGGAACTGGAATTTTATCAACGGAGGTTCTACAATCTTTTGCAAAATGGCCCACTTTGTTACGTCTTCTGCAGACAATTTGATTCAAGTCTCTGCCTCTTCTTCAATATTTTCCTCTGCCTCTGGTTTGAATTCTTCTTTGAGTTTTCCCTTGCACCTGACTTTTGACCTCTTCCTTGAAATTTTCCTCGGCCTTGAAAGTTGCCTCTATTTTGAAAGTTTCCTCTGCCTTGATTGTTTCCCCTTCCTTGAACGTTTCCTCTATTTTGGCTTCTTCCACGACTTTTTCCACTATATGCTGCTAGATGTGGATGGAAATGTCCTTTTTTAGAATTGTTAGTTGATGACTTACTGGTGCTGGCTTCCGTGAAGAAGACATCTTCTCCTTGTTTCTTCTTCCCAAATGTTTTGTCGTGTTGATCCAACATCTCACTTAGCTCATCAAACTTTAATTTATCTAATTTTCCAGTCACTTGTAGAGTTTCCAAAAAATGAGTGTAAGAAGAAGGCAATCCAGCAATTAGAATTATGGTCATGAAACTGTCATCTACTGGTGGAAATCCTGCTTTTATTATTTCTTGCTTAATATTTTTAAGCCTGGAGATATACTCAAGGAAATCTACCCTTCAATTAGTTTTTTTTGAAGCAACTTAAGTTGTAGATCAACAATTTTTTATTCAGGTTGTGTATCAAATAGATCTTTAAAAGTACACAATGCAGTCCATGCATCTGAGGCATTTTCAATATGAATGTACATCTCATCATTAGCTGAGGACATTATAAGAGCTAGTGCCTTGAAGTTTTTAAATTCCCATTTTGCAAGTGAAGCTACTATTAGGCTTAATGTCTCCATCACATATGTCTTGCCACAATTCATTATACATGAGAGTGATTTCAATGAGACGTTTCCATGTTTTGTATGATTTTACCCCTTCAAGCTTATCAGAATCAGAGAATAGATTAATTAACTTTGACATTGTAGTTTTGAAGCTTTGTCTCAAAAAGAATCAAGCACATGGAAAAAATTAGCAACACATCACACGAAACACAACAAACAAAAAACGATCTATCGGGGCTTGGCCTTGACCCTCGTATAGTCGTTAGAGCAGAAAATTCACTGAGCTTTGCACTTGGCTCTAGTCAATTTCTCTTAAAAGTTTACAACGAAATATTTCAAAATTTGACTGATTTACAATCCTTGAAACATTTTATGCAAAATGTACTCTAACCTCCCCTCAAAGTAAAAAATTACTTTGAGTTACAATGTCACTCTTATCTCTCCAAAATAAAAAATTACAAATAGAATCTCCTTATTAATCAAAAAATTACAAATGACCTTATTCCTCCACAAATATTACAAAATCCTTATTACTCCAATAATAATAAAACATTACATAAAAATATATACCTTATCTCTCCATTTAATTACAAAATTAAAATCAATTTATAAGAGTGATTTAAAAAACTTTACTTACTCAACTTTGATCACAGATGACACCAATCCAAAATGTAGAAGTAACCAAAGGCAAAGAGGATTAAGATTCTTGTCACCAAAGAAGTTGCAAATAATTTTCTGTTTTGATTTTTATTTTGATTCTGATTGAAGAGGTCTTTTGAAAGAGAATTGAAGGGACTTATTCCTATCAACCTACACAAACTTCATAGAAAAATTCCACTCCATGGCAAACCAATAAATGTCCTAATGCCTTCCTTGCAAGAATCTCTAGTATCACAAAATCTTTCCTTATTTTGGAGTAAACATTTCTCAATAAATCAAATTGCTTTAAATTCCAAATATCTGTAGCTCCGATGTATCACATGAAGAGGGAGAAATAGTATTTAAATAAGGTAGTGCCTTCGAACCAGGGGTAAGACATTTTAGTGAATTATGTGGAACCATCCCCCACATCTCCATAAGCCTGTATGTAATCGTTTAGAGACATTTACAGAACAGGTCTCTAGAACCTTCGATATCAGTGTGCACCGACCTTCTTCCTTGATAATCTTAATCATGGAAGTTGTATCATAGCTTTCAAGCTTTGGATCAAAGAAGGTCTTCACCTGTTTCTCTTCAACTTTCAGAGAATATGTTGTTGACGCGTTTGAATTGGGTGAATGCATCATCTGCCAAGAGGAAGACAAGGAGAAGAACATGGAGAGCCCATGTGCCTGTAGTGGCAGTTTAAAGTTGGCACATCGAAAATGTGTACAGCGGTTCTTCAGACATAGAATTATCTTCGGATGTAGGTTCTTAGAGTTTTAGGCTAGTATGAGAGATATTACAAATTCATTTGATCTATGGCAGATACACTAGGAACTGCTACCTATATCTCCCGTCAAATTCGAAAAAGGATAAACTGAGGCTTTTCCTCGCAAAGACATTAGCTAAAAGTCTTGCAATGGTCGCTTTCATATTGATAGCGAGTGTTGTTTTACATCATAAAAAATGTAAGAGAAAAGGGACTAGGAGGGAGAAAAAGGAATAAAAAATTCCCTCGAAGGTCAGAATTATCTTGACCCACGTACTGTAATATCTTGATTTTCAGATTTAAAAAACTATTTCATCAAGCCTTAGACATTTTTTTTTTTATCAGGTGAGAGTGGGACCTTATATTAGTCTAGAAAAAGTACATAATTTACATAAAGCAACACCAGCTCTGTGAAAATTCAACAGGCAGCTGGCCTGGCAAAAACCTGAACCCAACTACAAAGGAGGTGTAGCCAACACAACCGCTTATCCAAGCATGCAGAGAAACTAAGGAAGGCCATAGAATAGTCTGCACTTAAGTCGTCACTCTGGACAACCGATGAACTAGAAACCTTCTATCCAAACTGCTGAGCATCGAAAAACCTGGTGTGCATCAAGAGACTGTCATGCATCAAAAAAAATTGTTTGCCTTTGTTGACGGGGCCCACCATTTTGAAGGCCCACAAAACTACACCAAGTGACCAACCTTAACCTCTGGAAAACTTGCTAACCTAAAGACTGTGCGATCCAGCCTTCAAAGATCCAATGGTCAAGAGGTGATTTCAAGTCGCCACCATGCTTTTACTTTATCCCTTCAAATGAACCCAAAAAGAAACATAGTCCCCAAAAAGAAACATAGTCCCCAAAAAGAAACATAGTCCATCTCTCTAAACAATTTCGGGTCTGAATGAAGAGATAATAAACGAGCAGTTTATCCACCTGAAATCCACAGGATGCAAGATATCAATATAGGTCTTGGAAACAAGCCTACGTCTTAACTTCCCTTGTGGACCCAAAGCATAAATAAGTCACCACTTTAATGAATTTCGGGCCCGTTTGGAGAATTAATGGTCATGCAGTTAACAACCCGAAAGCCATAGGATGAATGTGATCTCAGCAACTTGCCCACACATTAACTATGCAAATGGACCCAAAGAGTTAATAGGCCACCATTCCATGTATTTCAGGTCCGATCATAGAATTAACCTGTATGTAGCTTCCAGCCCGAAAACCATAGGATTATGGAGTTCAGGACAAACTTTAGTCGGGTGCCTGTCATCCTACTTGCTATTTACCATTTGCTACTTCCCCATGCTTGACCCATTCTCTTCTGTTTCCATTAGTCTTCTCTCTGCTTATTTCTCATGGTTTGAAAGTACTCCCTATCTATGGTAGCCTGTCTCTGACATTCTTCCCGCAATCTTCCTGGGGGAGTCGAAATCCAGTCATATCTTTTATTACTTTGGGAACATAGTACTCCTTCATTTGCCAAAATATCCGCTAACCTATTGGTTGTTCGACACACATAAACAAAACTAAGGGTTCTTAGGGCTCTCAGGTGGGATTGAATACATTGATAGACCTACAATAACCACTAATTTTTCGACACTTCTTCTGGTGCAGAGCCATTGTATATTTTCTTGACTGAATTAATTATCACTTCAGAGTCAACTTCAATGATGGTATTACGTAAATTTGAATCAATCAATATTTATAGGCATTGCTCTAGGGCCATGATTTCTACCATATTATTAGTGGCCTTCCCCAAATGACTGTGAAAGATGACATTTATGTATCCCTGTTCATCTCTTATTACTCTGCCATAACCAGCCATCCTAGGGTTTCCTTTAGAGGCTCCATCTATATTGAATTTCATAAAACCATGAAGAGGAGGTTGCCAGAAGTCCTTATCTGTTGTTATATGACTTAGAGTCTTGCTTATGCCCTGGGGGAAGGCACCTGTAGGCGCAAATGTAAAAGTATTTTCACATCTTGGTCTTGAGGTTGGTTCTCAGGGGTTTTCTTTAGAAGGGTTCCTACAGTCTCTTTGATCTATCTAATGATCTAAGCTATGATGCTCTGGGATGAGCTAATTCTGTTCTTGAAGATCCTATTGTTGCGTTCTTTCTAGACGTCCCAGATTAGAAAGCCTGGAACTAGAGCCCAAGCTTTGTTGATTATGTAATTTTCAGAGAAGTTTCTTCTCCAATTCTTCAAAGTGCTAGTAATGCTGCAAGTCTCCCTGTCCATTTGTTTGAAGATTGAAGCCACCCAATTCCACAAGGTGGAGGTGAATGGGTAGAGGTTGAGTAGGTGTTCCATTGTTTCTTCTTGTAATTCACATAACTGGCATCTACATGGACTAGCTACATCTCTTTTCTGAAGGTTTTCCCAAGTCAGAATTTTTTTATTTTGGACCAACCACATGAACAAATTGATTTTCATCCAGTTTTGATTCTGCGATAGGTCCTTCCATACCTTATCAGGGTTTGGAAAGTCAAGCCCAAGGGCTATTCTCTTGGCTTCTTTGAGGTTGAAGTTACCTTCATTGTTTTTTCCCCATCTTAGTTGGTCTGATGACGTTGATGTAAGAATATTTCTCTACTCCAAGATAACTGCAAGAGCTTCTTCCTGGGCCTTCAAAGTGGTTTCTTCACTACATACCAGGTCCTTCCATATTCTCCATTTTCCTTTGCTCCTATCCTGATCCCAGAATTCACTTACCCTGAGTAAACCTTTGTTGTTAGTGTCATTCTTGAGATTGGCTAATTCTTCTCTTAACAGGTTAGGTTCCTATTGCCAATTGTCCTCCCAAAACCAAGCTAGGTTTCCATCTATGATCTCCCAGAAATTGTGTTTCTGAACAATAGCTCTATTCTCCCAAGCTTTGTTCCAAATGTGGGAGCCTTTGATGAGCCTAGACATTCGAACGTGATCCCTTTCTTGCCAATTATTTGCATACTTCTATTTCCAGACCTTGGCCCAAGGGGTTACCGATTCCTTTAGCCATCTCCACCATAGTTTTGCCCCCAAAACTTTTCTAAGAGTTTCAGGGTCATCAAGTCCCAAACCTCCATGTGTCTTAGGTTTACAGATCTTATCCCAAGCTACCAAAGCCCATTTCTTTTTCTCTTCCCCTTTATCCCAAAGAAAAATTCTTTGCATATTTATGATGTGTTGCAAAACTCCTTTAGGAGCAGGAAGGGCTGAAAAGATGAAGATGGTAACAATTTGTGGCATGGCTTTTGTTAGCACTAACTGTCCTGCTAAATTCAAAGACATGTTTGTCCATTTTCGGATTTTGTCCTAGAGTTTATTAGTGATTGGCTCCCAAACTGCCTTGCTTAGAGGTTTGTCCATTAGAGGTATTCCCAAATATTTGGAGGGTAGCTGTTCTCTTTGAAAGCCGAGAATTCTAGTGAGGTTTCTCTCAATAGCAATGGCAGTACTAAAAAAGAAAATCTTTGATTTGGTAAGGCTTACCTCTGTACTCGCATCCATAGCAAAGTCGTTTAGGATTTGCTTAAAGGCTTTAGCTTCCTTGACCGTGGGTGTACCCTGCAGCATAGTGTCATCCACAAATTGTTGATGAGTCAAGGCATCCCCATTCAGAGTGAGTTTAAGACCCTAGATTTTTCCTTCTACTTTGGCAAATTTGATCGCATTACCTAAACCTTCCGTCATGAGAATGAAGAGGAAAGGGGATAGTGGATCTCCTTGTCTGAGGCCTCTTGAAGGCTTAAAGGTTCTGGATCGTGAGCCATTAAGCAGGATTGAAAAACTAGAGGTGGTGATAAGGGCCATTACCCATCTTATCTAGTTGTGGTCAAAGCCATACACTATTAGTACTTCCCTAATGTATGCCCAACTTAGCTTATCATAAGCCTTCGCTAGGTCAAGTTGTATGATCATACCTACCTGCTTATTGCTCTTCAGAGAGTGTACCACCTCGTGAGCTTGAATGATGTTATTTAGAATTTGCCTTCCTTCCACATATCCAGTTTTCTCCTAAGACGCAAGAGTTGGAAGAAGGGGCTTAAGCATGTTTGTAATTATTCTTGAAATAATTTTGTAAACCACATTGCAGAATGCTATGGGTCTAAATCTATCTGGTGTCATAGCTTTTTCCTGCTTTGGAATCAAAGTTATGAAGGAGGCATTAAGCGCCCTCAAAACAGTTTTTCTTTTCCTCGAGTCCTCCACCACATCAAGGACATCTTGCTTGACTATTTCCCAACATGCTTTGAAGAAGTCTACATTGAACCCATCCGGGCCTAGAGCTTTCCCATTTTGCAACTCTTTGATGACTTCGCTAAACCTCCTCTTCAGTCATTGGCCTGTTAATATTGTAATTGTCTTCTTTTGTCACAAGCTTAGGAATGTGCTTGGTGAAGTCATTGATGAATTGTGATCTGTCTATGAGAGGCTCCTCTACTATGCTTTGGAAATGTTTTACCAAAGAAGATTCTATTTCTCTGTGGGTGCTGAGCTGTTTTCCTTGAGTATCTCTGAGTTTTGAAATCCTGTTATGAGACCTGTGATCCATGGTAGACTTGTGAAAAAACTTTGTGTTTCTTTCTCCTTCTTTTATCCATTGTACCCTCGGTTTCAATCTCCAGAAGATCTCCTCTTACTTGCATATGTCTTCCCAATCCTGTTGAACAGAGTTAGCTTGTATTCTACTTTCCTCGGTAAAGCCATCTGTGATGAGGACCTTGTTAATTCCCTGTAGTTTCTGTTCAACTACTTTTTTGGCTTTGAAGATATTCCCAAACTAATTTTTGTTCCATTCTTTGAGCCTAAGTTTTACATGTTCCAATCTCTGATGCAGAAGGAACATATTAGTTCCCTGAACGTGCATATCTTTTGTCCACCATTTTTCAATATTGCTAATGAAGTCAAGATGGGTGAGCCAAATGTTTTCAAACCTGAAAGGTCTGTTTCTCGGAGTGCCTATAAAGGAAGCTTCAATTTGGATAGCCCAGTGATCTAAGCCTCCAAAGGGGAGGATTAAAGCCGACAAGTCAAGGCCTGTGAGGATGAGGTCCTCATAGATTATGAATCTATCTAGTTTAGAGGTAGCTTGAGAAGCCCCTCCCCTCTTATTATTCCAGGTGAAGGTACCATTTCTTGTCTCCGTATCCACTAGCCTCATGTCTTTTATGAGTTCTGAAAGGCTATGGAGTCTCTACCTAGTGTTCTGGTCCCACTTTTTTTCTGAAAGAGATCTGATCATATTAAAGTCCCCTCCTAGAATCCAGGGGATACCCAGATATCTTTCTCTTAGCTCCTCTAGTGAGGTAAGAAGTCTGAGTTTGTCTTCAAGTTTTTGTGGACCATAGACATTTGTGATCAAATATACTTCCTTATCATCCAAACGTTGGATCACCATTGATAAGTAGTCCCTAGATGCTTTAGCATCTAGGATTCCAAGTTTTTGGGGGTTCCAAAGTGTGAGAATCAGTCCTTTTGTGTTGTCTGCATTAACTTCTAGATATTCATACTTGATAAGCCATTTGCTATGTATCTCTCTTATTTTATCTATTGAACATTTGGTTTCCTGGATAAACACCATATCTGGTTTTTCTTCTTTTATTCTATTGCTAAGATTTCTTTGTATCCTTTTACTTCCTAGACCCTTAATATTCCATGTGGTAAGCTTCATTAAGAAAGGTTTGTAAATGAGTAACTAGTAAGGTCTTTCATCTTACCTGAGTTGATCATGAGTTTCCCACACTCTATCAGTAGTTCATTCTATCTTTTTCTTCCTCTTTTCCTGCCCGGGTTCTTGGGAGCATGTCCCAATGTTGCCTCCATTGTTTTTACCCCTCCGTTTTCCTAACTATCATGGTTTCTTTTGACCCCACAACCCTTTGCTTGAGATCTCCAAAGGAAGAGCTAGTTTACTCTATTAAACTCCTCTTGTGGTATCGAATCAACCCCTTTGGTGGTTCCCTACTCCAGGAACTTTTCTAGATCGAGATTCTCCCTTTCAAGAATTTCCTACAGATCATGGTCCTCCATTCCAACTTCGCTTGGGGTCACCTCATGGTCCCTGTCAAGTTCCATAGTGCTTGGCAGATCCTCCTTTTGTTTGTTGTTTTCATGTCTAACCTCCAAGTTGTCATCTTTTTCCTTCTCTGTAGGACTATCCTCCAGTACTGGTTCGTTCCATTGTTCCCATCTTCTTCTTCTAATATCTTGAATTTGTTATGAATTGGTTGTTTCTCCTCATTGATTTTCTTCTGGTTCTTTTTCCCTCCTTTCCCTCTGCCTCCCACCTTGGTAAATCCTTCAGCATCTTTGCCTGTGGTGGCTTTAATACTGCTCTCCATTTTGTTTAAAGGGCAGTCTCTGAAGAGATGTTCGTGTTGATGACATTTGTGACATCTGAATGGGACATGTTCATAGTACACTGCCTACACCCATTCTTCATCATATACTTCTAGAATGATTTTGTCCGAAAGTGCTCCAGAAAGGTCCATTTCTATGCATATTCGGGCAAAGGAGGTGTATTTTCCACACAGTGTCACATCTGATATTTTTGAAAAATGACCTAGTTTATTGCCTATTGCTTTTAAGGATTCTGGTAGACAATAATCTGAAGGTAGGGAGTAGAGTCTTATCCATATTGGCACTAATGTGAATGTCTCATGTTCTGGCACAAAATTCATCACCCATGGTCGCATATAGAGGCCTGCAGCAGCATAGAAATATGGCCCTCCTTCGAATTATCCTCTAAGTTTGTGATCATTACTGTGAAGAAACCCTTGCACCCAAGGTGAAGATTTATTTCTCCCTTAGGTTTCCAATGGTTCTTTATCCATGCATGCAAAGCCTTCTCCCTTGGCCATATCCCCATAAATTTTCATATTACTACATAAGCCGCCATGTGATCCCTGTGCACCTGTAGCGCTGGATCACATCACACCACCCAGGGTGTGATGGTTGACCTAGGTTTACAGAGTCCTGTCAGATTCTTGTGGTCAACATTCTGACTCCCTCCTCCTATTCTCTTCTCTCTTCTGACCTCCCCCTAATTTTCTTCCTGCCCCTGTGATCTGATCTTTTTCTGTTTTTCTATGTTGATACTCCTAGTTTCTGCTTCTATTGGCTTCTTGAAACTGTTCGAGACCGCATGACTATAGGAGGGAGTGGAACTCATCCCCTCTCGCCCCTCCATGGTGCCCAACATTGGTACCCTGCTGCAAACCCTAGTTTTGCGTGTTTCCCCTGAAGTCGCTCTTCTCGTATTCACTCAAGCCTTAGACATTCTAAAGTCAATAACAATAATCAAATTTATTTTCCTTTTAAAAAACAATTGGACAATTTGCATACCAATCATTCGTTGGTCAATTGAATGGAGTTTTCCAAGACATTGTTGATCTAGAATATCCTCCTCACATCAACTACATTACTGGAGCTCTGATACCACAATAATGGCAAAAGTGTCCTCAGACACACAATTTTATTAATCAAGAAAAGAAATTACATAATAATATTGCAAGAGTTTGCACACACACCAACTCACTTGCAATAAGGAGAATGAGCTATATATAAGCCTAATTTCCTAACCTATTCTAGTTATGGACTACTTATTAAATTAACAAGTATCCATTTACAATAAATGCAATTCTAACCAATCTACTAACTCTACTCCTAAATTGGAGCCTAAGATGTGACATTATTCTAGATGTCATATATTTTACAACAATATTCTATTTCTAAGTGTCTCCAATACTTAATTAAATATTCTAAATAAATAAATATTCTATCCTATCTTTGTGAACTATGAATTTTGTATTTCGGATCATCTAACAGGTTTTTCATAATATAACATGTATTCCCTTGAAATATTACATCATAACCATGTTCCATCAATTGGCCTACACTAATGAGGTTATGGTTCAGATGTGGAACACAATAAACATCAGATATGTGTTTCTACTTATTTTGTTTGGTAAGAATAGGGATAACACCTTTCCCTTCAAATTTAATACGGGAACAATCTCCAAGGGTAATTTCAAATGTTATGGAAGCATCAACACAAGAAAATAGACTTTTGTTGCCTGTCATATGATTGTTACGACCACTTTCCAACAACCAAAGGTCCTCGTTGTGAATGTATTCAGAAATATGGTAGGAAAGAAACATTGTTTCGGAGGATTCTCCTTCATTGTTGGAGAGATGGACACTACCTCTTTGTTGATCTAATTGTTTCCTTTTGTATTCATGTTCACAATGTCGAAATTTATTGTAATAATAACATCGTACATTCAATTTGCTCCATGTTGTGCTTCTCCGTGTTTGGTTTTGTGAAGATCTACATTCTCTGTTGCATGATGATGTTATGATGTGCCTCTGGCTCTTTTAATGCTGCCTCTATATCCTACGCCTCTGGCTCTGCCAAGAGAGAGTTGTGCTTTGAAAGCTTGTTCCATGGAACATTATGCCAGGTTAAGTCTTGTTTCGTGTGCCATAAGTGATTTAGTCAATCGTTCTACTGAGAAAGTTGTAAAATCTTTGGATTCTAGAATAGTTGTTGCAACCATGTGATATATCTTCGACAAACTTCGAAGGAATTTTGCAACAATATTCTAATTTGTAATGGTTTCACCAATGAGTTTGATATGATTGACTATTCCGGTGACTCTAGTCATGAACTAGACCACATTCTCTATGTCAGCCATCTTCAGGGTTTTGAATTGAGCTCTCAATGTCTGCAATTTAACAGTTTTCACTGTATCATAACCTTGACACCAATTTTCAAAATATCCCAAGCTTCTTTTGTTGTTGATGCGTCGGTTATCTTATCGAAGATATAGTCATCGACTGAGTTTTGTATCCAACATTTGGCTTTGTGCTATTTCTCTTTGAATTGAATAGCTACATTCCTCCGATTATTGGTCATGACCACCCATGCTGCTTGGGTCGGCTCTACATAGGCATTCTAAAGCGTATCCCAACACTGCTGGATTTGCAAAAATGTCTTCATTCTTAAAGACCAAAAATCATAATTTTTGTCAAACAAAATCAAAATTTGTGACAAAAAATTAAACAAAACTATTTTTTTAATACGAACATTCACACATTTTATAATATTCTTCCCAAAACTAAAGAAAAATCTCTTTTAGAAAATATAGTGCCCCTCCTTTTTTTAATCAAAGAATACCCTTTTCTAAAAGGAAAAACTTTTTACTTCTAACAAATTAAAGTTTCTATTTAAAAAAATAAAACTTACCTAAAAACCAATCCTTCTTTCACTTTAAAGTATTGGATTGACGTTTTGAACATCAACGAATAACAAATACTGAATAACGAAGTACTTTGAATTTGACTTTCAAATCACACACGTATCGTTTGTCTCTTAGTGAAACGAATTAAAAAACGACTTAGCTTTGAAAATTGCTCCGTTTGTTAAACTTTATGAAAATCGATCCCCATGTTAAACCATCCTCAGTGCGTTTCCCGATTATTTATGGCAGCGTTGCGATGCAGAAATCGTGAATTTCAGAAGAGTTTATGAAGATCAACGCACGTGGTCCTTCAATGGGGTTCGCTGGGCCGTTGCAAATTAAAAAGGAATAATACGGCTTTCTCCTGAGCTGAGTGAGACGATCAGTCTTGTCCTAGCCTCTTGGTTTTCATTGGTTTCTTATTTTTCATTGGTTTCTTGTTTTTAAGGAGTTTACTGAGCTAAAGAGTTTTTTATATTTTAATATGAGTATTTAACCAGCAATTTAATACATAATTTTTTTTTAAAGAATAACAAAAAGTATTTCAATGTTTCAATTGTATAAAATATTTGAATATCAATTTTTTTTTTCCAAAAAAGGTACTTCATCATACGAGCTCACATATTAGGATAGAGTGCACTTTTTTTAAATGTTTTTTCTAAATGATCTAAATTTTGATGGCGGACTGGCAACTTTCCGGAGTGCACGTAAATGTTTTAACTTTTTTCTAAATGATTTAAATTTTGATGGAAGACTAGCAACTTTCCGATATATATGGGATAGACTGCAAGTCACATATATCCAAAATTCATAGTTTAGCCTAGAAACAAAACGTTTGACTACAAAAAACTAGCATATCTTTGTAAACATTATTAATCAAATCATTGCTTAGAAACAGATCACTTGTCCAGCAAACTAGAAAATCTTATACACTAATATATGACTTAGTATTAGATTACTCTTATTATTGTATAAAACAAATATCGTTTGACTACCGAAAACTAGCATACTTTTGTAAACATTACTAATTAAATCATTGCTTAGAAACAGATCACTTGTCCAGCAAACTAGAAAGTCTCATACACTAATATATGACTTAGTATTAGATTACTATTATTATTATATAAAACAAATATAATGAAAATTTTCTTACCCGTACTTAAAAGAATTTCAAGTAAGCAAATGAATTTTCAACTAAAAATAAAGAAAAGTATTATTATATATGATTGGGGAATCTGGCATGATTTACCAATGTTAATTATTCAAACAAAACTATGTTCTATGAAATAAGCAGCTGATAGTTAATAATGGGAAAAACTTTCCCTTGCCCCATATGAGTCTAGTAAGAGATTTTATTCACATGTTTTTAATGTGTTATTTAAAAATATTAAAAATAGTTTTAGATCTTAATTTAATTTTAGGTATTATTTCAACATTCAAATAGTATTTTAATTAAGTTAGCATGGTCTAAAATTCAATATAATATAGTAATAAGATTATATACGCTCGAACAATATTTAGTTTTAACGGCATACAGAAAACTATATATTATTTTTATTACTTTTTAATCTTTTATCTAAAACATTAATTTTATACTTCCACAAAAGTGCATTCTCACTTTTAAGTTTTAAATTTTTTCAATAGGGTTCTCTCGGTCGTTGCAAATTAAAAAAAAAATAATAAGACTTTCTCTTGAGCCAAGGGATATGATCAGTCTTGTCCTAGCCTCTTGGTTTTCATTGGTTTCTTGAATTTTGTTGTTTTTAAAGAGTTTTATTAAGATTAACCATTGATATCATGATCAAAGAATGAAGAGAAATTGTAGAACAAAAATTGTTTTTCTAAGTATTTAAAATAGTTAAATAGATTATATAGAAAACATCAACAATAAATGACTAGAGTGAAATTAGACTAAACTCCATTAAATCTGAAGTGACTATGACACCAAGCATATAATGAAATCCAATATAATAACACACCATATGAAATCCAATATAATAACACACCATACAGTAAGATTAATATCTCAACAAATATTAAGATAGTTGAAAACTCTAATTCAAAAGATTACATTGAGAATCAAAATTTTTCTCTATTTCTTGTTTCCTGCACAAGAAGGCTTTTTGTATCTGATCAATGAGAAAACATAGGCTTACATCGAGAATCAAATTTTTTATGGATTCCATGTTTCCTGCACAGGAGGCTTTTTGAATCTGGGTATTGAGGCAACATATAATATGTCATGCATATAATTTATGATCAATGTAACTACTTTTATTTTCTTCAATAGAAATATATTTTTTTCTTCCATGAAAAAAAAAAAGAAAAAAAATGTCAAAGGTTTTCTAGCTCAATATATTCTGGGTATGAAGGTATGTGAGATGTCTGTTATCATATCAAGCATGATAGCAAACCCGAGCACTGGAAAAGGTTAGGATGGGAACTCAAGGCTGGATGGTGAATTTTCTTTTGAATAATGTTATGTGGGGTAGATCACCCATTGTTTGACCTAGACAACCCCCCACATGACAGGGAAAAGGACAGATTTGTACTCATGGAAAAAAATAAGAATAAGAGAGCATCCCAGAGTGAAGTAGATACTCTTGGCAAAGCTTTCGTTGTTTTCCACATGACAACCTAAGCACTTTCAAGCCAGGTAAATAAAACTTCAGTGTTGCGACCAACCTTCATTATTCAAGATGTGATTAAAACATGATACTACTTTTTGTACCAGATCAATCAGAATTCATATAAGATGATAAGGACAATGACGCTAAAAAGAAAATGTTACATGGCTTGCACTTTATGACTTTCCACTGGAACTTTTGAACCTTTGTCATAACATGTGTTGGAGATGTAAAGGATCATGACTTGATGGCAACAGATGGCAGATCTCTAACCACGTTAAAGGACATCACATTTTTTGATGGCAACAAGTGGTAGATCTCTCAAAAGGTATATCCATATAAATGACTCCATCCAGGATAAAGAAGTTTTCATACATCGTTTTTACATCTCAAGAACTTTGTATGGGGTAATAAGGGATCAACCTACCAATGCATGTATCTCTAGATTTTTGCACATGATTTACATCTAGAACTTTTCATAAGTATCTTAGCTTCCCAGTTAAGCTGAATCACATTTTCAAATTGAGAATGAGTAATGAATATAATGTAAAAATGATGTATGAAAAAGTTGGAGAATCTAATCTCAACCACGTGTTATGTGTCAAAACCCAATTCAGTTTAAGTTAGTCGAGTTTAAATTGAGTTTAACTCCAGTTATTTATTACTAATGTTTACAATGTAATCTTATTTAAGTGATTTGTAATACTGAGAAGAGCAAGTCCTCTGCTCCATCATTTTATTCTCTTCAATTTTTGTCATGGTATCAGAGCTTAGCCTATGTAAAACTCCTTGAGAGAAACAGAGAGAGATACCTTTGCATAAGACTCCCTTAGAGAGTAGCAACGTGACTAAAGAGAACAGAACACTTGTTGAGAAAAACATTTCATACGTGTGTGTATTCACAAGAAAAGAGCAGAGATTCGCTACAGAGATTGTAGCAAAGTGAATAAACTGTGAGACGAAGGTTTCTACGAAGTCCTTAGTCATTCATCATTACTCAAGATTCATAACGTACAAAATCATGAAGTAACATATAAACAACTACCTTTCGTGAAGTTTGACTTTTCAGATAGAATGGTGGTTGCGAACTTTTGCGAAGGAACTTTGGGTGTGAAATTTTAGTACCTTAATGCTCTGTGTAATGAACATAGGTCATGTGCTAACTCTTTTCTCTACCTTGAAGGGAATCCTTAGTGCTCTAACATACTGTCCATCACAACCAACCCGCGTCAATTGAAAAATGATGCAAGGAAACTCGATTAACACACTTTCTCCTCTGACTAATTATTGACTAATGATGAATGGTTGCAGGTGATGCAACAAAAACATCATATCGACATGATGTTATTCAGTGAAGCAAACCCACTTCAATCTGAAAACCAAGTGGAAGATAACCTGTCTACAGTAGCACAGGTTAGTACAAAAGTGGAAGTGATAGAGAAAAAGAAAAAAAAAAGGTAAAGACAATGAAGGAAGCCCACAAAGAGAAAACAGAGACAAAAGTAGCAGCAGAGTTGGAAGTGCAACAGAAGCAAACTCTCATTACAGAGTAGAAGGAATAGAACCAACGTGGTTCTACAAATATTTTAAATTATAACATTGATTTCAAATGTGTAGGTACACAGAATGATTTTGAAGAACAATTAAATTTTCTTGAAGCATGGCTTACAACACCATGTCAAGATGAAGTCTGCATAGAAGCTACATAAATGACTATTGAAGACAACATGCATGATGAAGAAATAAATGAAATTTGCGGGTATTGGAGTCCTCAAGAGATGAAACTATATTATGGTCTAATGTTGCAGTAGATTGATGATGAAAAGCGCACTATAGAAGATAATATGTGGCAGGTGCCAACATACAACTCATTTTTTGAAGAATTCCAAGATATTCTTAGACAACCTGGAAAAATGGAAGATTTTCACCAACAAATGAAGAAACCGAGGCTTGAAGAATACAATAAAGAGAAAAAGGTTAAACAATTTAGAGGCTATAAGATCTAGAAAAAGTGAAGAAGAAAAGTTGAAGCCAATTTTTAAATTGTAAACCTAGTTGAGACATAGACTAGCATGTATCTTAATTGAATTTTATGTAGTTGTAATTAAGGGGTAGTGTTGGAGAATCTAATCACAGCCATGTGTTAGGTGTCAAAATTATCCTTCCAAGTGTTTGAGTTCAATTTAAGTTAATTGAATTTAAGTTGAGTTTAACTCATTTAATCTTATTTAAATGATTTGTAATACTGAAAAGAGTAAATTTTCTCGTCCATCATTTTATTCTCTTCAATTTTTATCAGACAACATCCTGGGATGTAAAATTGATGTATGAGAACATCTTTATCCTTTCGCATGCTATAATATATGGAACGAGTCTTGATAGAATAAAAATTAGCAGCATGAATCATGACGCGTATTCCTTACGCTACATGAAGAGTAGTAGACCTTTTGAGGTTCTATATCCAAGGGAAATAGAGTATGCAAAACCCTTGGACAACTTGGGAATACATCACTCCTAGTAAAAGAGTAGAAGGATAGAAGATTCAATGTTGAAGCTCTTGCCTTAACACAGAAGGATAACCAGTCAGTCGATTTTGATGTAGACACTACCTTAGAACAGTTTGATAGGTAGAAGCAGAGTGCCTATAATCCATAATTACTTTGACAAGAAACCGAGCAATGACATTTGCAATCCAGACGTCATTCAAAGGAAGAGGTCCTAGATTAGAAACATATTAAGTACTGGTCAGTTTAGTCTGTTAAATGCTGCTAGAATCCAGACGAAACATGAGATCAACATTGTTAAGCTGCACTCTGTTTCTAGAAAACGACTCTCTAAGTCCATGCAAACTGGTACTTTCAGAAATGTCGATAAATGTTCAGCACAATAACGATGAATGCTTTATGCGTGCATTTGAAAATGACTAGCCTAGATCCTACTTTCAGAAATGTTGATAAATGTTGAGCACGGTAACGATGAATGCTTTAGACTTGCATTTGAATATGAGTAGCAAATCTAAACCAAATCCAATTAAGGTATCAAATGTTTTTTCATCTCGAAAAAACCAAAAATCAAAATATCAAATGTCTTTTCAAAATATTTAATCTTTCTTGACACTTAATAGTTCTAGAATTAAAATAAATTTTATCTAATATAATTATTAATTTTATACGTCTATTTTTTATTATTTTTTATATAATTTGATAAAATGAAAAAATATCTTACTAATAATTATTGACTATTAATGATTTTATTTTAATTTATGTTTTTAAATTTTTATATTATTTTTATTTTTATGTAATTTGATAATGTTGGAATGTTTTACATGATAATATATTAAACATTTCTGGGTGAACAGAGTGTTTTTCTAAAAAAGAATCTATCAATATGAATAAAGTATATTCTCAATTAATTATACACTTGATAATTACAACTTATGTGTAAGAACACTCGAAAGTTTTAATCTGTTGATGCCTAATAATGATCGGGTAGATTATTGAATAATTACATCCTTGTAGAGAGAATATCAAATTATAATAAGGTTTGAGAAGAAATTTGAACAATATTTAACATCTTCAATTGGCAATAAAAATAAATTACCATGGCACGTGACATGCATGGCATGTTTCTAAGGACCTAACAAGTTCTACATTCGTCTTTTTAAGAAATCCATGCTATTAACATGTAGTATCTTAAGTCCACATTTTTCTATGTTTAATGATAAGGTACCCAAATTCATGTACTCAATGGCAATGATGACTAAGCATAAAGGAGGTTTTTTGTTGACGATATGGTAATATTTTGAGGTTCCCATGCAGTTTGGAAGAGAAAACATGTCCCCAAGTAAGCCTAATGTTACACCTCAAAATGTTGTGAAGAGTTACTTTATCGCTGAGCTACATGGTTAAATGACATTTTATTTGCTGAGGATCGACAATTCGTCTAGGCTAACTTTCAAGGGCTAGGGAAGTTAAAAAGTGGAGTTGACGTGGATGGAAATTCTTGCTTTCTTGCTAAATGTCAATTTTGTTACTACTTTTGTTTAATAATCATCATAATTAGAAATTAGATAGCAAAAAGCTATTTCTGACCTAAATAGTATTCTGCTTAGTAATCATCCTAATTAAAAATTAGATAGCAAAAAGCTACTTCTAACCTAAATAGTATTCTGACCTATATGGTACTCTATGGGTGGAAATCCCTTTCTAGTATGTTATGTCTTTATGTATTTATCTTGAACCATGTTATGTCTTTATGTATTTATCTTGAACGAAGAAATTAAATCAAAGCCTTATTTTTCCCTGCATTTTCATTAAGAAAGTCCTTTGGATCTCCTAAATCTATTGGCATGGCTTGTGTTATGTGAGAAAATATTTTCGACTATGTTTCTTTGGAAATCACCCAAACAAAATCCACCGTACTTCCTCACTGTTATAAATCTATTTCAGACATATCAACGAAGAAAATATGCAAAACTTAAAGTCATCGATAAAAGCATTATGAGCATGAAAACTTTGATGTGATTGCTATGCATCTTGTAATTTGGGCACTTTAGTCTTTATATGCAAGTGATTGTGTGACTGGTAACGTACAAGACTCTAGAAACAATGTCAGTGATATGATGCCAATTTACAAAGGATATCCACGGGAAAGAGAGTACGCACAACCCTTGGATGACTTGGAATACATCACTCACAGTAAAAGAGTACCTGTTTTATTTTCTATATCAAGGAGAAGGATAGTGCACAAAACCCGTGGATGACTTGGACGCGTTGCTACAGTATAAGAGTGTGGAACTTGGAAGGATATCTAAGGTTAGAACATTCAATGTTGACTCTCTTGCCTCAAAACGGAAGGATGACAAATCAGTCGATTTTGATGTGGGCACTTCCTCAGAACAGTTTGATAGGCAGAAGCAGAGGGCCTGTAATCCATAACTACTTTTACAAGAAACACAGCACTCTAGAAGTCATTCAAAAGAAGCAGTCCTCGCTTGGAAACATATTAAGTACTCGTCAATTTAGTTTGTTAATTATTGCTAGAAGAATACAGAGGAAACTCGAGATTAACATTGTTAAGCTGCACTCTGTTTCTAGAAAATGGTTCTCTAAGCCCATGCAAGTTGGTACTTTTGATCAAAAATGTAGATAAATGTTTAATACAGTGCTTTATGTTTGTATTTGAAAATGATTATTCTAGATTTATCTTAAATTTTGATTTACCAAGTGTTTGAAAATATCAAATTTATTTTCATTCTAAAAAAAGTTTTGTATCTCAAGAGATTTGATTCCTCTTTACAGCCCAAATTAAGATAAATCTAGCTGATTTAATTATCAACTATACTTATAGTTTGAAATATAATTATTAATTGTATGTTTTTTTAATTTTTATATATATATTTGATAGATTGAAAAAATGTTGTATTGATAATTATGATTATTAATCATTTTATTTTATTGTGTGTTTTTATTTTTATGTAATTAGTCAAAATGTTTAACAGGACAATACACTACAACATCTCTACCATAGTGAGTGAACGAGTGCTCTTGGGTGCAAAAGTAATCTAGAGTATGAATACGATATTTCCAAAGAAACCTAGAAAATAAAATAGTGAATTAGATTTTCTAACTATTTATCGGCTTGTTAGTTACAACTTTGTATAGCAAAAGAAACCTGGAAACTAAAATAATGAACTGGATTTCCAAATTATGTATAGGCTTGTTAGTTACATCTTTATGTGCAAGGTGGCTCAAAAGTTTTAGTCATCTATTGAAGCCTAGTAATGATTAGGGTAGATTTGGGACAATTACATCCTTGTGGAGAGTATATTCAAATTATAATATCTTATGATAAGGTTTCAGTTAAATATTCAACAGCAGAAACTTGAACAATATTTAACATCTTAAATTGGTAACAAAAAGAAATTACTATTGTTGGAGACACGCGGAACAACATATATCTAGGGGCCTAACAAGATCTACAACCATGTTTTTCCATGGCATTGACATGTAGTATCTTAAATCCATATTTGTTTGTGTTTAATGATATCATTGGTTTCTAGGTAACCAAATTCATGTAAACAATAATCCATATTTGTTTGTGTTTAATGATATCATTGGTTTCGAGGTAACCAAATTATTCATGTACACAATAGCAACGATAGAGCCTTTAGCTTACAAGCACTCATAGCTTGATGTTTCCCTATTCTTCTTAATGACTATGAATAAAGGAGGTAAATGTTGATGAGATAAGATTTTGAGGTTACATAACATGTACCCAAATAGGAGCCTAATATTCAACCCCAATATGTTATGAGGCATTACTTTGTGGCTGAGCTGGATGGCTAAAAGACATTTTATTTACTCGGGATCAACAATTTGTTTAGGCTATGTTTTAAAGACCAGGGATGTAAAAAGTGGAGTCGATATGGATGAAGATTTTTTCTCTCCTGCTAAATATCAATTTTATTACTACTTCGGGTGATTAATCAAGATAATTAAGAATTAGATATGAAAGTATTATTTCTGACTTAAAAGGTACTCTATGGGTAAAAAATCTCTTTCTAATATGTTAGTTTTTTTATGCCATTCTCTTGCAACAAAAAGTTGAATCAAACAGTAGAGACGATACCATGAAAGTACAAGCCCTATGATTATGTCAGTACAATTTCATTAAAGTCCCATAACATGACAGACACTTTTGGAAATCCTCAAATTAGTGGCATGACTTTTGGAACTCCCTACAACAAAAAGTCGAATAAAAAAATTGTTATGTGAGTTGGAACTCCATGAAACAAAAGTTGAATCAAAGAATTGTTATGTGAGTTGGAACTCCTTGCAACAAAAAGTTGAATCAAAGAATTGAGAGGATGCCATGAAGGTACAAGCTCTATGATTATGTCACTACAATTTCATTGAAGTCCCATAATATGATAGACAATTTTGGAACTCCTAAATCTGGTGGCATGACTTGTGTTATGTGAGCTGGAACTCCTAAATCTGGTAGCATGACTTGTGTTATGTGAGAAAATATTTTGGACTATGTTTATTTGGAAATCACCCAAACAAAAGAAAGCATACTTCCTCACTGTTATAGATCTATTTCAGACATATCAACGAAGAAAATATGCAAATTATGACCATGAAAACTTTGGTGCGCTTGTTGTGCATCTTGGAATATGGGCATTTTAGTCTTTATAAGCAAGTGATAGTGTGAAGGGTAATGCACTGGATTCTAGAAACAATGTTAGTCATATGATGCCAGTTTACGAAGGATATACCTTCCTTTATGCTATACTTGGGTTGAATCTTGCGCACTGATATTTCACATACGCGTTAGTGAGGATCCTAACAAGGAGAGGATCGCAATCATTGGTGTTGAGTATACTAGATGTCCTGAGGTATTGTTCCAAGAGGATGCTGGTATCCAGAGACAACATACAACTCCATCATACAGTCTGGGATGGTAATTAGAAAGGATATATGTAGAAACAGTACGCTTAATGACAGGTCCTCCACGTTTCCTGTATTCTTGGTTGTGTGAGAAACGAATGATTCCATTGTCTTCAAACATGGCGAAAACCAAGGTGATGGCTCCTCCAGAAAAGTGGCACAATGGTTGAATTAGAGAGTCTCTTTCGACATGTCTTAGCAAATTCTAATACATGTGGACTATAGAGACTGAGCATGATGAATCCGATGCTTCTGTAGCCAACAAAAAACAGAAGTGTAGAGTTTACGTCACTTTACGGGTTTATGAAGGTTGAACAACATGAATAAATAAAATGGTAGTCTTTACATCACTTTAGTGATTTATCAATGTTATATTATTGAGAATGATTTCTTAAGGTGGTAGAATCTTCCTCTTGAAGATGATATAATGTGGCATAGCCAGCATAATTTGGACTTCTGCTCAGTCCCTTCTAGTCTTTCACATGCCTACGAAATCTATGTTCTCTATGGACCTTGATCTCTGGTTTTACCCTGTGCGAGTCACTACCCAATGTTCACAATCAATGGACAATACTGCTCATGTCTAATCACTGAATTTCCATGTAACACACACACGTCTCGTGCTTACCCCAAGTTTCCAAAGAACACGCTTAGACTCAAACCGCTTTGCCTTGTAAGTTGGTCGCTCCGACTAGCATGGAATAAACAACAAAAAAATCCAAGGTGTTGGTGGAATACGAAGGGCTCCCCTGTGACGTAGGCACACAGCGGGGAGGGCCGCAACCAAGCTCTGGCCGACAAACTAATCAAACGATAGGGAATGAACGGGTGAGATCCATGGTTCTTATGGATAGTTGGTGGCGTCAGCCTCCTGACATCCACCAACACAGGTGAGGTTCTACAATCGAACGCTTACCTACGCCAATACCACCAGCACACCAAACCAACTTTCGCTTGGGCCCCGTTTGGCTTAGCGTACAACTGAACCAGTATGCCCTTGACCACAATGAGTTTTCGGGCATCCTGACTCCAACTCCTTCTCGAGCTCTCAGTACTTTTCTTCATGATAAACCGGGCTAGAATTCACATGCCTTGGCATTTCAATGTTGTGTATAAAATTCTAACAAATGTGATGACTTACTACCACTCCCACATTCTGTGTGGTGACTTACGTCCAACGAAATCTCAATGCTTCAACACCTTAATAGATATTACCAAGCACTGGGCTTTCAACATGGATAGTGAACTCTGTATTATGTCCCAATCTCCTCCTTAGGCTGCCATCTAGCAACACAAAAGCATTTGAATTATAACATTCCACATTGTTTGTAGACCTTCAAAGGCATATAAATCCTCCTGCAGTCATCCATACTTGATTATTAGGAAACATGCACACACTAATCCACATACCAATTATGTAGAGCATTCACACTAGTTGAAACAGAAGATCAAGCCCACAAAGGCACACATGCTAAAACAATTCATTTAATTACTTAGAATAATATAATGAAAAGAGATTACACAATTTCCCTTCTCGACCTATCGTGTTCTCTAGTCCCTACTTTACCATGTCCCCTACTAACTTCCTTTTCTGCTGCTACGAATGCTACACCAATATACTTTATACAGGCCATAGAATATCCTAAAAGAACAAATCTATTTGGGACACTTGTTCTAAATATTTAGGACTACTAATACCTCAACGTGAGGCTTTTCCATTTTACAAAGGAACATTTGGCCAAAGCAATGGCTCATAAAAACAACATAACAACATAGATTCTTGCTGGCAAGTTGTAATTACATCACAATTGTGTATTCTATATTTTCTACACAAATTTAATTTTAGCTAATTTCTTTCTCTTTGGAGAATTTCATGATTCCTTTGGGTCGGGTAAAAAATGGGTTTCCTAGTGTTTGATGCTCCTGCAACTCCTCATGTAGAAATTTTTAAGACCACCTCTACACAAGTCTTCAATTTGTTAAAGTTCTTTTGGATCCCATAATTTGTGTTTTTCTACATATTTGTGCATTTACATTGTTGTCATGTTGTTGTCCTTGTCCTTCTATGACCCCATGTTTTTTTTTGGCTATTGTCCTTGTCCTTCTAAGATCTCATGTTCTTTTTTGCTACTACCTTCTTATTATGCTAATGTAGTCCCTTATAGTCAACCAAGTCCTACAATTTATTGTTTCTTCCTTCTCACTATACCATTTCTTAGGTACCTTCAACCTCCACAATTCCTTGGGTTCAATATTTATCTTATTTCCTTTCTTAACCAAATTTTTGGTACCATTCACTTTCAATAGTGTGTTAATCCATGGGTTCACTTTCCACCTCATCATGTAGCTCCTATTCTTGATTAAATAAATTTAATAGCTTCCCCTGCAACTACTCTATGGAAGATAGAATTCCATCCTTTACACATGGAATGGACCTATTGCATAACTAGTTTCTTTACCTTTGCTAACCTGGTTATTAGCATGCATACCTCCATTGTTTCCCATTGCAACTTCTATCATAATACATTCTTGCTCCATATCCCCTGGCTGAGAATGAAGTAAAATTTCAATTTGATGAGACATATTTGTCTCATGCTCCCCTTTTTCTCCTTCTCATGATAACATTTGTTTTATTTTTCCCACAATACCAACAGTCATTAAATCATGAGCTTCATAAAAATTACCAAAAAAACTAAATGGTTTAGGAATTTTTGTCTCTTCTCACCTCTCATCTTCTTTCTTTGAATGAAATACAATTTCATCCATATGATACATTATTCGGCTTGTCTCAATTCCCTGGACATCTGCAACCTCATAATTAGTTTAAAGAGAAAACAATTTCTATATTTTAAAATTAGGTTCGTTCAACCATTTCTCTAGCAATTTGACCCCCCTATTTAAGTTCATGAGAATTTCCTTTGACTGTTGCATTTTATCTCATTGATCCTTCCCTTGGTTGTCTTTACAAACTACACCGTTTGTGCAATATCCCTTAAATTTTAAATTTTCAAACTAGTCTTTTATGAATCACATTTCCTTCACGTATTGTAATAGCATTGCAATGGAATGTCGTTCCTTCTGCTTTATGAGGTTGGCCTCCTCATCTACACTTTCTTTCATAAAAATTTTAATGTTTTTCCTTCACCTTACACATAGTTTCCCTCACAAGTTAGTATTGTTCTATTTGCTTCCATGACTCCATTTAGGAGCTTCTTGAGAGGCTCCTTTTGATTGTTGTTGGGAAACAAACTTACTTCTTCTTGTCCCTGATTTTGAGAAGAAACTCATATGCCTTCTTCTTCCTTTGCGATATTTTTTTAAGGATTTTCTATCCTTTATTGAATTCCTTTTCTCTTAGTCTCTATCCTCTTCATGTTGAACAATTTCTAAACCAATCTACACAAAATTTATTAGTTTTAAAAACATGAGACCTTCTAACCTCTTTTGATGTTTGTACCACCAATTATTTCTTCTATGTATGGATCTCCTTGTGATTGCCTTCATAAGCTAGTGTTGCATCCTTTTTGAGTATGATGGATTTTAAATTTTTTCATGCCCCAATGTTTTGAAAAGGTATTCCTTTGTTCTCCTTTGTTCATATGACATCTATATATCATTGTCCACCTTCATCATTCTTATCGCTTGCAATCATGCTAAAAAAATAAATTTTAAAATCATAAGGCTCTCTATCCCCATTAGGTGCCTCTAACACTACATCTTCTCTGAGGAACTCCTTTCTCTCGTTCAAAATAATGAACTTATTACTCCTCATAGCCACTATGAACTCTTCCTATCCAATTTAGCACTTAAGAGGTGCCTCTTCTTCACTTTTATCTTCCTTGCATGTATTTGTCTAATATGCCATTGGATATTTTTCTTTAGATCCCATCCCCATCTTTGATCTTCATTCTCGATCTCTTCTAGGAGCATGTCCATCATACTAAGTATTTCCTTTAACTCAACCATATGTCCATCTAGTCTATCATATTCCTCCATTCTATTGTGGATTTGACCTAAACCCCTATCATGACCATTATGTCCATCTCTCTCTCCTTGTTTATGAGCTTCTCCATGCTCACTGTGAGATAAAAACAAATCTCCACAAGAAACTTCACTAAGATTCCCTCCTTAGGGCTTGGCCTTTTGGTATCATAGGTTCTCCTCCTTTGGAACCTATAGAGCTTCCTCTACTCTTGGATATTGAACTCTTCTCACCTTCCTTGAGAACTTTTCCTATTCACTTCACTTCCCTTGAGGGCTTCCTTTATCCTCCTTTCTTTCCAACCTTAGTTGGAACAACTTCTCAACTACAACTTCTTTTCTACTAGAGTTCTTTGCCATATTTCTCTTCTTTCCTGCTACACATGAAACCAAAAATTTCTTTGTCTAAGATCAAAATTAAAACACAAGACTAGTTTACATATAATGTATCATCATATTGAGATTTCAAATTCATGCATTCCTTTATTTAATGTGTTCTAACAGTCATTTTCTAGTTCTTGCTTCACTAGAAATATTTTCCACTAAGCTCTGGTCCTTTGTCTCACTCTTTCCTACGTGAGGAGTCTTTTCCAATTTCTTTGATCCCTGTAATTTTGTTTCTGATCACCTCCTCATTTGTGCAACCACTCACTTTACTTCTTGATCCTAATGAGTGTCACTTGGATCTAATAATACGTGATACAACGAATATAAATTGGAATTGCTTCTCAACCCCTCCCAGTCTCACAAATGGGTATGAAATCTGAGTTAACTATGGAATTATATCTCTAGTTTTACCATGGAGGAGTCACTATCAAACCCTCATGATCAATGTGCAACAGTGCTCATGCCTAATAAATGAATTTCCATGTAATGCACACACCTCACATTTACCCTCGATTTACAGAGAACATGGTTAAACCCAAGAAGACTTGCGTTGCAAGCATACAATTCTCTTATTGGTGTGGACCCTTGATTTAATGGCCATTATCAATAGGAAAGAATAGAAAAAATAGGTAGATTGCAAGGGTTCCAGACTACGACATAAGCACACAACCAGGGGATCATAACAGGGATTTCACCCATAAAGTAATCTAACAAACTGGTAATTTAGGGTTAATATCCATGATGCTTATGGATCACTCAGAGGTTTTTCCCCATGACATTGGCTAAGAGAGGGGGGTTTTTCCATCAATTTTTTACCTACATTAGAACCACCAATACACCAAAACATCTTTTGCTCAGGCTTGATACTTTCAATGGTGATTTGGATTAGCATATAACCAGATGTGTAGGTTATCGATCACAAATAGTTTTCTTTTCATCATGACTTCGGCTCCCTGCCAAGCTCTCAACAACTTTTCTTAATCATAAATTGGGTGAAAATTCATAGGACTCGAAAATTTCAAGATTGTGTATAAACTTCTAATAATTATGATGAGTTTTTCCCATTACCACATTTTGTGTGGTGACATAAGCCTAACGACATCTCAATTTCTCAGTTCCTTAACAGATATCATCAAGTATTTTGCTTCCATCTTGGATGGCGAGCTTTGTATTATGTTCCCACCTCCTCCTCAAGATGTGATTTAAAAACACAACACATACGAATTTGACTTATAACACTTGACATTCTTTGTATACCTTCAAAGGAATCTACACCATCTTGCAAGAGCTTATATACACTATAATGATTAAGTGGGAACCATGGAGTCATCCATACTTGATCATAGGTAACGCTAACGCACACACACACACACAAATCCATAGGCCAATTATACAAAACATTCAGATAGTTGAAATAGAATATCAAAACCACTCAAGACATATAGGCTAACTTATTTCATTTACTTACTCACAACAATATATTGATGGGGAATTATATAGCTTCGTTTCTCAAGTTGATTGATCTCTCATGCTTACTCTCTAACTTTCTTGGCTTTACTCTACCCTATTCACTACAAATTTCCTTTTCTACTATTGCGCATCCTACACATGTATACTTCGTATAGGCCAGAAAATATCTTAACAAAAAAACATGTTTTAGACATTTGTCTCAAATACCTAGGACTACTAACTTCTCAACCTGACACTTTTCACTTTTAGAAAGGCCCATTTGGACACAACACCAGCTCATTAAAACATAGTACTAACCTAGATTCTTGTTGGGTACTTGTAATTGCATCAAAATTTCCTATTCTATATTTTCCACAAAAATTACACTTGAGTGAATTTATTCCCATTTGGAGAGTTTCATGATCTCCTTGGGTCTATTTAAAAATGGATTTTCTAGGGTTTGATTCTCCTCCATTAGATTTCGAATAAGGAATTTGACTATTTAAAGAAACCTATGAGCTTTGCATATCTTATTTTATAACTATAAGTATACTTTCAAATATTCACTTGTGGTGTTAGCATTGAATGTAAGGCCCTTTTAAAGGGTCTTGCCATTTTTCAAGCACAACATTCACTTTTAAAGCTGTTTTGTCAAACTTAGAGTAGACTTAAGTGTTAGATGTGCATATTTTGTGGACATCCACAAGGTTGGGAGGGCATTGAAAGCTAGAGAGTCCAACTTCGAGCTACATTATACCTTTTTATTTGAGGAGATGTTTTACTTTTTAGGATTTTTTATCATTACGTTGTTGTACATGTGGCATGAAAACCTAAATCTTATGCACTTTCGCTTAGTTAATGAAAGATAATTGTAATTTACTTATCCTTAGTCTAAATTAGCTACTTTCAATTTAAAGTATTATTTATTTATTGCAAAGGAAGTTTTCCATCTCCTTATTAATAGATATGTAGTTCCTCATTATTTCTCATGGTTCAATTCGGGGATAAATAGATAAGCATGTTTTGAAATTTGTGAAATTTTGTTGAGACTTTTTATCATCTTCATAGTGATGTGAATTATTTAATGAGTAAGTAGTCTCTTGTTTTTTTTGTGGAATTTCATTCTTGAATGGTGTTTCCTCTTTTGTGGTGTTAGTCTCCCTCTTGTACATTCTTGAATGAATCCCTTCTCATTTCTCAAAGGAATTAGACGTATTATAATAGAGAATCTTACCTCGATGTCCGTGAAATTTATGAAGTAACTTGGGTAATATTTTAGGGTATGTAGTGGACCACCATGATCCTTAATTTGGTTCCACCTGTGAAAACTTTGAATGAGGAGCCTTAGTTGACCCAATATCCCCAAAGAAAAGGGATTAGTCTCTTCTCCTTCCATCACCCTTATTTTTTTATTCAAAACCATTTTTATTTATTAACACTCTATATCACCTTGAAATTCATGTAATTAAAGTCCTAGAGATCCTACCCCAAAGAAGGCCCCCTGAGCTAGACAAGAAACGGTTGAAAGTGAATAACAAGGTTAGTGACGTGATAATTTCCTCCCTCTTAGCTGCACCCCAAATACACATAAGCTTTAATACTTTATCTCAAGAATTGACACCATCATTAATGTCATGTAGAGCATCCCTAACCACCTAACAACTATAGAAATATGGATAGTATTATTGTGAAACAAGAGACGAATATGAGATATAAACATCATCAATGTAATGTGAGTGTCATCCATGTTATATATAACATCTTTAACAACCTAGAAACTAAAAGACTATGGCTAATGTTAGCTTCAGGAGAAATATGCATATCATATATAAAAATATTCAAAAAACTATGATATCCCTTGATTTATTTTCTCAATCACAACCTTATTTGCTGACACCTTATGATCTTCTCCAAACAATTTGTCATCTTTGTATTTCTTCCTATATAGACATGCTATACACAATTGAAAGTAATTTGTTGATTATTACTTTAACTTGATCATCCATATATTTTCATAGAATGTCCAATAATAAGCCCTTTCCATCTATGCATGTGTTGACAAAGTTCAAGTTTCCAAAATATATAAATAGATTTAATAAATTTCTCCTTTCCAACTTTAACTAGTGATAATTAACTTTATGGAATTGTTAAAATAATACTCAAGTATTACATTCATGTTTATTAAATGTGATATTTCACCACTACTACTTTGATGGCCGCTTTCACTGGGATCAGAAAAAGAAAATAAACTTTATTCATTGTTTATATTTAAATCTATCATTGTTCCTTTACGTTTCTATGCTACAAGCATCTTTGGTAGGAGGGTTATCGTTATTACCTAAGTAAGAATTTTGAAAAGATGGGAACCATTTTTTTCAAAGGTTATTTGATTAGTTGTTACTCATAGTCATAGTCAACGTTTAAGTAGGAGGGTTATAGTTATTACTTAAGTAAGAATTTTGAAAAGATGGGAATCATTTCTTTGCCAAAGTCATTTGATTAGTTTTTACTCATAGTCAATTTTAGATCACAATTATGTACTTAAAAACATTTAAGGAAAAATGTATAATTATTTTCTCATCCTCCCTATAATGAATGCACAGTCTATATTCTTATATGGTAAGTATTGGAAAATCCCAAATTAACACCTTATTCATCAATGTTAATCACAAAGTTGCATAAAATCCCACAATTACCCATAATAAAATGTTAAAATCCATATTACTTTATATAAATATTTCCTATATTCAACATAATTATAGCTTATATATCATAATTACCATGATCTAAAACACCTATAATTCCTTTAAGTTGAAACAGGAATTGAATCCTAAAATTTATTCCATCTCTAAACATAATTGTCTCTCATAATTTCTATGATCTAAAACCTTTATTATTCCTCCTTGTATCAAAATTGATAAATTAAATTAAATTTTCATAATTAAGAGCATGTGTTTCCTAGTAAAAAATCACACGTTTCAAAACAAAAAAATAGTAAGATATAAAATCACTGCTATTTTTCCTTTTTTCTCTCATAATTTCTAGTGACTTTATCACTACTATTATAGTCTCCAAGATTTCTCTTTTATAGGCTCTTCACATCCAACCCTATTTTTCCTTCTCTTAAACATCAAATACATGAGTGTTTTAGGAAGGGAAAGGGTATTATTTTGACGCCTTACTTACTGTAATGTGCAATGTTCTAGTGAGTATATCACTACTATTATAGTCTCCATGATATCTATTTTATGGGCTCTTCACATTCAACCCGTATCTGTGAGTATATCAGGAAAAATCCTAAATGACTACTCACGCAAACTAACTGGTATACATCACTATTATTATACACTCCATGAATTCTATTTGACGGGCTGTTCACATTGAAGCAGTATCGCTACGTATGTCGGGAAAAATCCTAAATGACTACGTGGTCAAATATGCAGATAATACAAGGCATAGAAATCCAATACCTATATTACAGATGATAATCAACACAAGGCATAGAAATCCAATACGTATATTACAGATGATAATCAACACAAGGCATAGAAATCCAAAACTTACATTACAGCAGATAAATGAATATTCAACCTCGGGAGATTGACCAGGCATTCCTCATACGTAGTTAGATCCATATTCCTCCAGCTCATTCTTTATAAAACCGGGAACATAAAGACTGGCATGGCCTGCATGTATTTTGTAACTTGATAACCGCAGTTCTCCATCCCCAGCTCACCCGGAACGCTTTTACCATCATATTTGCAGCTCCCATGAAACTTAGAACCGATTTTCACATCAGACTTCATATTTGGTTATTTTTAAAGAAGCAGTGGGTTACGGTGACTCGATATTCCATTCCAACTGCTGACTCCTTATACTTCTTTCCATCTATTTGATTATTTCCAAGAGAATCAGTGGGTTGGAATGGTTGAACACTCCATTCCAATTGCGATCCTTGTATTTCTTACCGCATATATGTTATCCCCACTTGGGTACAATCAGTGCCCATGAGCAGAAGGAGAATAACAATGAAGACGATGCTATACAATAGTAGATATGCGGAAAGAAATACAAGGATCTCACAATTGGAATGGTATGTTAAATCACTCCTACCACTGCTTCTCTCGGAAATAATCAAATATGTGGGAAGAAATACAAAGAACTCACACAATTGGAATGAAATGTTGAAACACCATAACCCTCTGCTATCGAAGTGTTAAAAACTTCGAAGAAGTGTTGTCTGCAGGAAAAACCTGTACAACAATACGGAGAAAATTGAACTTACGACTTCCATGGGTCTAGATTAATCACAGCCCAATCCACAGGTAGAAGAACTGCTCCTCGAGAGGTTCAAAAGTGTGGTGTGTTCATCGAATCCAGCACTGAGGAGATTAAAACAAGAACAGTGCCGCGCCGCCCGTGGATTGACTCTTGCACACGGAATTCTTAAAGTCGTGCGCAATTATTTAAGATTCTCCGCTGCTCTCGATAACAAATCAATATAATATTCTTTGATTGGCTAATATTTTATGTAAAACTGAGAAACAAGTGGACATGAGCCAATCTTTACTGACCGAACACGGAACTCGTGAGTCGTGACCTTTATCATGACCTTTATATCTCTGATAAAGGGGCCGCACTCATGAGCGTGGGACAAAGGGCACTCATGAGTCATACCGGCCAAGACCGCGGTGCAAACGTTATCTGCCTTAGCACCAGGACGCGGACTCTCAGCCGATCGATAAGATTCGCACTACCGACAACAGTATCACATGCGTTACAACGCCGACATGTTTGACAAACCGATATTTTGCACAGTATTCAGACCACACAGTATGACTGTACCAAAAACAGTAAAACCAAATGAGAATGACGGCACCGAAATCAGTAAAACGAAATCAGAATGACGGCACCAAAGGAAGTAAAATGAAATTGAAATGGACAATTTTGACAACAAGAATTGTTGGAACTACTACACACCTACATGCGGACTCTTAGAACATGAGACTACATGCAACTATTACACATCTACATGTGGACTCTTAGTTAGAGCATGGGATTGCATGCAAGATTCCTGTTGCATGATTTATTCATTGATTTGTTCCTTCTACTAGTTATCTCCGAAACTTGTTGTAGGTGTTGAGTCTTCTCATTGATCACCACTATAGTGCATTGCCTTGGGATCTTCACCCAGTAATGCTATATCATGAGCATTGTAACATATTTTCTAATGAATCATTCTATTTTTCTTTCGATTTTCTTTTAGTGTTTTTGCTCTACAAAGCTGTGTGTTCAATCTTTACTAGCTAGATTCATCTGTGTAGGTTTTCTAAGATATTTACATGGTATCAGAGCCCATAGGTTGCTAGATAAAAGGCGCACCAGTGCTTTATTTTGTAGGTATTACAGCTCGGAGATCGAAGATTGACAGAAAAATGGAGTTTCCCAAAGCATTGATCCTAACACCGTACAACTATCACGAATGGAAGGACCAAATGGCTCGATACCTTCGTCAAAAAGGGTTGTACAGGATTACCATGGCTACAGAAGTGGAACCCACTTCAGCCATAGAGAAATCCAAGTACCTCAACCGTATGGATGAGGCCCCCGGATCCATATGCATTGCATCTCTCCAGAGTTGCAGTTTCATCTATCTTCTTGCAATACTCCCAATGAGATTTGGAAAAAGGTTGAAGATCTCTACGGGAAACAAGATGAGATGAAAGGACATATGCTCGAAGTGGAGCTGCTATCATTGGATCCAGGGAACTATGATAGAATTCAAGACTTCTTCATCAAAGATAATGATCTATTGCTGCAACTCAAAGGTTGTGGAATTGACAAATCCAAGGAGGAGAGTCGCCAAATTCTCTCTATTATGTCAAAGCTCAGACCAGAATACTCTGTCTTTGTGTCTACATTTCATTCAGTAAGGCTCGAAATAGGTAAATCCTACACTATACCTTCTTTCAAAGAATTTATGGAGTCCCTTATTTTTGAGCAAGATAAACTCATTGGCATGGGGAAAATCAAACCTCCAAAAGCGCATGCACTTGCTGTGCATGATAGCAACCACAATAAACATCATAGATCTGATTCAAGTCAGAAAATCAGCAGCAAAAAGACAAGGGAAAAGCACATTCCCATCCAAAGAAGGGAGGGTACACCAAGCCGTTCAATGACTCCTCCGGCTCGAGAAATGAGAAAGGGAAGAAAGGAAACAGATGCACCTACTTTCAAAGAGGATTCCATCCAGAATCCTCTTGCATGAAGAAACAAATTGACCAAATGGCAGAAAT
>APFE030980858.1:193362-219400 GCA_000404065.3 Pinus taeda
TGTATATATACACCTAAATTAATTCAATTTATTAATTTTATAAATATTCAAATATTTTATTAAACATTTAATCATATTCAAGCAAAAGCAACTTTATGTTTAGGCCGATAGGCCTTCCTATGCATCAACAATCATCAACACTTTTACCCTGCTCCGTTGGATTAAGTGAGACATTTTCAACTGTTGATTTGATGTGTGGCTACTTTTTCCCAATATCGGTTGAGTTGTCTCATTGCTTTTTCCCATTTGAAGTGTCATTGCTTTTTCCAAATATCAGTTGAGTTGTCTCACTGCTTTTTCCCATTCTTTTATGTGACTCTTGAAGATATTTTTATTGCTTTTTCCCTGCCAGTTGTTGTTGATGTTCTTCTTCCCTCGCTTTTGCCAAGCACTGATTATTATTAAGCATCTCAAAAAGCGCATTTTCACTTTCATCTCATCATTTTCTTTAATACTCTGCATTGCATTGGCTTGCCTTGTTTCTTGTTCAAGTTTATTTTCTTTGTTGCATGCCCATGCATTTTGGATTTTACAGTGTTTTATTTTCGTTGTGTTTTTCTCTGTTTTGAATTTAATTTATGTTTTTTTAAAAGAGTGTTTGCATGGTTTCTCCTAGGAAGATTATATGACATGTTTAATAAATGGAAGCTGTTACATTTATCAAACATTAGATGTTTGGCATGTGTTTTGATCTGGAGCACAATATCTCGTTAAAATTGTCGAGTGTATCACAATAGAGACTGAACATCAAACAATATCCATCCTCGCTCTTACCGCTTAACCTATGCGCATTCACCAACGATGGAATGGTTTGGAACAACGCATTAACGGATTAATTATGCCATTAGCCCGTGGAGCTATGGTCTAGCAGTAACTTGAATCGGTTGTTGTGACGATGACCAGGCTCAAATTTTGGAGGGCATGCTCCTCTCATGTGTGGGGTTTTCTGCGTGTGGCTATTGATTAGTGATGCAGCCTTTGGGCATGTTATTGTAATGATGATGGTAAGCTACTGGCGACACCGTTCTCGGCTTAAGGTTGGGGCATCGGATGTGCTTATTTCTTGGTAAAAACATGCGTTGATACATAACAACAACAAAGAGGCGTCCACACCATAGAACCATAAATTAACTATGGAGCGCTTTTAAGCTGGAGAAAAGGAACTCCAGAATTATATTATAATGAATAAAACTTGGAGATAAAATAGACTGTACATGCAGATCTTCCATTGTTCTCCCCTCTGCCTTGGTATTTGGGAGTTAAAGAAAGGGTATCTAGCAGCAGCTACTTTGCCTTTCCTTTCCTCAAAGATTCTCGTCTGCTTTTACTATTGATCTACAACCAAGTAGTTGGTTCTGAATTGCCAATCCGTTGGCTGCTGGTAAGTTGGGGTCACATGGCGTCTGTTCTGATCTTTTTACGATTTTGGATCCGATCGGCCTCTCTTTGTACCTTTTGGGACAATTGCTAGTAAGTAATAATTAGAAACAATGTATGATTATTTCAGTGAAGCACTTCATTGGATTCTAAATTCTCCTTCCGGACAATGCGTACTAGCTAGCATTTTCATCATTGAGTCACGTTGAAAATGACTTATTGTGGCTAATAAGTTCCCATAAAAACCTAATTATAATCAGAAAATAAATACCTTGGCTCACGCTAGCCATATGTCAATCAATACAAGCTATATATTTCATTTGGTTGCCAACTAGGCTGTTGAGAAAGCCATCCTTGCAAAGAGGACTAGTGATTGAAGAAAAATCTAGTGAAATGATAAGATCTGAAAACAACTTAAGTGGTTTCCCGTAGGAACGTTGCAAGTATCAAGGCAATTTTCAACAATGGGATCCTCAAACAAAAGTTGTATGTAAGGAATTCAACCATGTTTATGTTTTTTATGTTTTATAATTGAAGAAAGTAAATGCGGATGAAAACAAAGAAGAATGAGGATGGGACCATAACACATATTGAGATAACTAGTACATGATGAAAAGAATTTTGAAGGAATAATTTTACTTGTGATATTTGATGAGTAAACCGAGTAAGTGATTTGTAATTATATAGAATAATTTTAGAAAGCCTATGAATGAATGGAAATTAAGAGAGAGGAGGGAGGTTACAAATAAAGATTTGATTAAAAGATTTATGGATTATTTAAAAATATATTATTAGATATAATTATGGAAATGGTTGAACCAAATTTCTAATTTTATATTAATTATTATGATGGATTACTATTATAAAAAGGACTATTTATACTCATGAGATTATGGGCTATGTGTAGATATTGGTATCCTTGCTTGGCTATTTCTTATCATATGTAATGAGTTTATGGTTTAGAGTTGGGTAGCTGCATCAATTTAAGTATCACAGCGAAATGAGATTGCTTAGCTATTTCTTGACATATTGTAATGAGTTTACAGTTTAGATTTGCGTGGCTGCATCAATTTTGGTATCACAGCGAAATGAGATTGAATCCCTTTCAAATGCTCCCAGAGAAATGAGATTGTATGGGTAACGCTATTGAGAAGGGTAGATTGTTAGTTTGATTATTATAGTAGTATTTTGTGAGATTATGATTTGTCCGTCACTTGACGATATCTCCAGTAATTAGCGCTGGAGAATGAACTCAAGTGAAGTAGGGTTGCTGTCACTTTAATCATTCAGAGTAGTGTCACCGTACACACCGATATATGAAGGAGATGGAAAGGGTGAAGCTAAAAGGAAGAGGCTAAAGATTCATTTCTTATTGCAATCAGAGATGCTTCACAAATATATTGTTAGAGATGTGTGAAGAAATCGGTGGTCGAAGATGAGAAGCAATAGGAAAAGATGAGGCATGGGGAGCTTGCATGCATATAAAAGTTGTGAGTTTCCAGTGAAGAGTCTTTAGAAATAATTCATGTGATTTTAAATATAATTCATGTGATAGAGGTAGAATGTAGCCACAAAAATGAAGAGCCCAAGGGACCAATGGGCAGGCAGTGAATGGAGGAAGTTCTAATATAGTAGGAGCTAGTATCCTCGTTACCAGTGACAAGAGCTCCATAACTTACAAGGAGCAGAGCGATGGCGTTTTAATTTTTACTGAGTTTCTAAAACATTGCGTCGATCCAATGTCCACATTCATATGTTTAGTTATGAGAAGTGAACTAAAAGTTGTTAGAATTAATGGAGAAAGTTACAACTAGTTGTTTTAAGGATAGGATTGAAACTGTAAGATTATACCTCAGATCCTACTATCTAGGGAGTGGTTGAAACCACCCTGTTAGTGTGAAAGCCTATATGTACTAGGCTTTTCCCTTGATTGTAGTAATGTGTATGAGTGTTTGTACACTCTCCAGGTATCTCACTTGGAGAGCCTTTTTTAACAAAACAAAAAAACACAAAAAAAATAACATATGCCTGCTGGTCTAGTCTCAGCGAGGCTTACAATAGTACATAAAAACTTGGTAACAAAGTTTTCATTTTAGTCTTCTTGCAAGAGAGCCCATACTTGCTCATTTGTGGATGAAGCTTCATCTTCACTTTCTTTGCCATAAGAAAATGATGGAGCTTCACCTCCTTTTTACGTTTTCTCCCCCTCTGGAGGAACACATGAACTCTTATCCTCCTCTTCGAGTATATACTAACATGAACTCTTAGTTACAGTTAGTTGTTTTAAGGATAGGATTGAGACTCTAAGATTAGACCTCAAATCCTACTATCTAGGGAGTGGTTAAAACCGCCCTGTTAGTGTGAAAGCCTACATGTACTAGGTTGTTCTTCTGATTGCAGCAGTGTGTATGTGTGTTTGTACACTCTCCAGGGATCTCACCTGGAGAGCTTTTTTTAACAAAACAAAAAAACATGAAAAAAATAACATATCCCTGCTGGTCTAGTCTCAACTAGGCTTAAAATAGTACATAAAAACTTGGTAATAGAGTTTTCATTTTATTCTTCTTGCAATGGAGCCCATACTTGTTCATTTGTGGATGAAGCTTCATCCTCACTTTCTTTGCCAGAAGAAAATGATGGAGCTTCGCCTCTTTTTTACATTTTCTCCCGCTCCGAAGGAACGCATGAACTCTTATCCTCCTCTTTGAGTATATACTAACATTCTTTGCATTTGATGTTGTAGGTTCTTGGGATTTTTCAATTGCTTCTTCTTGTCTCCAAATATCTGCACAAAAAACAATGCTAGATTTATAAAGAGGAGCACATTTGCTTGTGTCTTCCTGCTCCTTCAGGAGAGCTTTCGTTTTTCCATCTCTCTTTACTCCATCATTTTATGCTGACATAGTTATGCCTTCAACATGTTCACTCAGTTCCGTTGCTGCAAGCATGCTCTGCATTTGATCTGTATGTGAAGATAGGCCTTCCTTCTCACCAAATAGTAATTCATCAATAAGATGTTTTTCAATCATCAAATTGATCCACTCATCATGAGGTATATAAGTCTCATCAAACTTGATTTCTGCATGTGGAAAAATTTCAGGTTCTATAATAATGGATGTGTCTTCATCATTACAAGTTTCAGTTACAGACACATATTCATCACCCATCATTGCATCTTTAGCTTCACAATCAAATATGGGATCATTTTCACGAGTAATATCTTCAGCATCATTGTCCTCATTCAAATAGTGTTTCATTTCTAAAACATCCCATAAGAATTTTGTACTAGGAATCTCTCCATATTAATATATTATGCTGAGTATGATATTCTCATCTAATGCAGATGTTATAATACTTAATGCTAATTCATCTCCACTATCATTAATAAAATCTTCAACATAATCCAGTAAATTTACCTTCCATAACATTGTTTTGATCTCATTTGTCCATATTTCATAATTCATACTTGAAAAAAGGGTAGATCGGGCATTAAAATCTTAATGATTTCATCAAATTCTAGATCTGCATCATGATCCATGACTTGATCAGCGATAAGTCCATCAGCTTCAACTTGAAGCTCTTCACCAAATTCATCAAAAAAATATATTGCAGCTATCCCTTGATGCTTTCTCCTTAGTTTCCTTCGAGACTCTTTCAATCTCCTTTGCTAACCCAATTCTCCTTCTATTTTCTCAATTGCATCAAGCACACAAGAACACTTCAATCAGGAATAGTTGTGTTGGATCTTTGCTTACAATTCACTAATTGCTCCAACGCGTCTCTGGTTTTCGTGACTTCTGTGATCCTTCATCGATCTTACCACAAACTGCAGTTTCTATCTGCAACATGACACTTATTTCGACCAATACTCTGTTTCAATAATAAAAGTTTGATTCTGGGTAACTAAAACCACATGCTTAGAGCCTCTTCCAGTGGAAATATAAGCTTTAAGGATAAAAACTGAATCTATAAATATATATTAAATGGCTCTCCAGGTGAGATACCTGGAGAGCCATTTAATATTTATTTATAGATTTAGTTTTTATCATGGTATCAGAGCTGCCGGGTTGTCAATCCTATATGCTGAGTGAGGGGCGTCGTCACGTGGTTTGGAGGGCTAATCGCGCCGAACCACTCTAACTCTTCCACGCATTTTCATTTTATCGAGCATCGTAGCTATCTGGTGTACAGTCGCGAAGGCATTCACGAATTTGCGGTGGACGATCATGAAGTTCCACGTGATGGCTGCGTGGTGAACCCTTCTTGAATCAAAAAATGCGCTGCTTCACATGAAGGTTGACTGTGGAGTTGACCAGATTCGAGGTTGCTGAAGCGACTCGGTGTGTTGCGTGGGGGTCAGAAATCGTGGATCTGCTGCTCAAGTTTGGATCTGTTGCAAAGGAAGCATGGTGAAGAGCTGTATAACGCCAGAAGTTGGCAACTGCAGCAGTGGAGGCAGATATGCTATGGCGTGGATTTAATGTTGTTGATTGGTGTTGAATGTTGCAGACCAGTGATTGTCCTGGCTTGTTTTCATGTCTTGTGCTAGTGGTTCTAGATCTGTTGCATTGCCCAAAACCAGCCTACCAGTCAAGCGACCAACCTCTGGGTTAAGCGGCTAACGAGTGTGATGCAACTAACTTGCAAGTGATTTGACGCAACGAATGTAGCGTTGAGAGTGGGATCCTGCATTGAATAGAGCCTGTCCACGAAGGCCGAGCAGTCAGCGGACCTGGTGTGACCACTGGGATCGCTGGTGTGGTAATCAAATCACTGTGTATGAATATTTGCACACTCTCTAGGTATCTCACCTCGATAGCTATTTAGTTAATATATTTATATTTTATCCAAGTGGAGGATTGAGAAATGAATTAATGTTGTGTGGAACAGATATAGATTGTTGCTGGCAGATTTCAAATTTTCAAGGTATTGATTCGGATTCTAAGGCGCGTCAAACCAACCAAGTATATGAATTTGTCAACAAAAAGTTAATTGGTCCTTCGGGACATGATGTCACAAGTGTGAAATCTGCGTCATATGGACCGATGTGAATCAGATTGGTAAATCTGTTAGTGTAAACATATTAGGAACTTGGATTTATTTGTTTGCTTTCGTTTTGACTATGTAATAATCTCACTCTTGTTTGTGGCCGACTTGGAATCCAAATGTGGATTTGATTAACTTGAAATGAATGGTTTTTGTCATCTCTAGATATGAAGGCAATAGCTAAACTGTCGCCCTCGTGGAAAATATTGGTTTAATAAATATTGAAGGCCGTATCTTTGCAGAGTGAGTATTCATATTGATTTGACACGAGTAATGTTTCCCATTGAGTAGGCGAACGCTGTATACCTACTAGTGGATTCTCTTTGTGAGAATTGGATGCCAAATCTTGTGAACAGAGACCTATGGTGTAGAATCAACAAAGGAAACAAATCATCCCAGTCACCACTGAGAAGCAAAGCAGTGATAGGTATCATTATGGAGTGGAATTGAACTGCTGGTATCATGAGCCTCATGGGTGGTATATCAATTACCCTGTAAAATGTACATATTGTTATTTTTTATTTTTTATTATTGAGCTGAGAAGTTTGTTTTATAATACAGTGTGATGAATAGGTATGTTTGTGTCTTTTAAAGTAAAAAATAAATATTTTTTAAATATAAAAATAAATATTTCTAAATAAAAAAATAATGTTGCTGTAATAAAAAAGAAATAAAATATAATATGTATATTTAATTAGTTGTTTATATAAGCTAATATAATTACATCTAAAGTTATTAGAAGTAAAAAGAAATACCTGAGTAAGATATTTAACTCATCCTATGAACTTCATAATATAAGTATAAAAAAATGTTAAACAAAAATATTTTAATGTTTTGTAGGATAAAATATTTTAATATGAATTAATACTGATGTATGCTTCAAAATATATTAATAATTAAAAAAAACCAGTTTAATATGTGCTGATAAAATGACTCAATAGATCTATTATGGAATCTCTATAACATTCAAAAATACAATTTAAACAATACATATTGTTTTTTGCACTCTAAAATAATTTTGTACAGGAAGAAATTTTAAAATTTGATCTCTCTGCTCATGTTAGAAAAGTAGTTAAAATGAATCTATGCTGGTAATAGAGTTGCCAAAAATATATTTGGATCCGGTTAAAATGGATCTATGCTAGTAATAAGAGCTTCCAAATATATGTTTTGATCCACAATTCCACTAAATTTAATAATGTTATTACTTTCTATTATAATGAGAGATGCCAAGCATATGTTTGGATCCACAATCCTACTAGATTCAGTAGGGAGATGCAGAAACAGTATCTTAGATTTGTGCCAATTTGCAAAAGGCCCAGACAGAGTCAGTTTTGTTTGTTGTATATAATTTTAGAAACATTTTTTTTTCCCTGTTCTTTTGATTTTATTTTCAAGGAGCATATAGTTGGGGGATAACATGGAGGGGAGCGTATACATGGAGGCGTGCGGCAAGAAAGATGAAGGGCTAGCTTTAAGCCATGAGGGTCCGTCAGTTGCACAGAGAAGCAAGGCCGTAAGCACAGATCGATGGTATAGTCTAGATGTGGCCAATGTGAGAGAAAGGCAGTCGAGTCAAATCTGGAAATCTCATGGTAGGGGGAGTCACTATGGATCAATCAGCTATCAACATGATTCGAACCGTGAGACTTACATACCACTTTCCGCTAATTATGCTAAAGTGGGGCACTCAGCAAACACCATTTTGTTGCGATGATTGGTATGGCTAAGAACACACCTGCATCTGGTCAGGCAATCTATGCAGCTCCCAAACATGCGATGAATGGGCACTTGGATACATTCCGACCTGAGTTAGGTCAAAAAGGGATTAAAGTGACAAAAATCTGCCTTGGTCCTATTCAACGGTCACCATCACCTTCTTTTCCAAACACAACAACACAAAGAATCAGCACGGGAGATGTATGTGTCAGTAACGAGATGTTTTGAGGTGATTAGAGGCTGCAAAATAAGTTGGCAGTACTTATGGTTTAGACTTGATTTTTATATTGAAGGCAATGAGTTGGTGGAACAAAGCAACATGTTAAGGGTGTATATGAAAAACAACCCATGTGCAAAATAAGCTACATCGCTAATTTGTAACGATGAGGTATTCTTTACATAACCCCATCTTGCCTAAAGAGTTGAAGTATGTAAACAATTATTGGGACGCTATAATGTTGTTTTTTTATGTTCTTTGAGTTTATTGCCCGCAATTCATGGTGTCATGGTGGGAACGCTTTATAAAAGGTTTCTAAAGCTTTATAAAAGGTTTTTAACGTGGTCAAAAGAGTACGGTTATGAAACGTTTACTCAGTTAAGTGGATGTAAATCGACTGATTTATGAAAAGAATTTCAGCAGTGAAGTGTTTAACCTACATTGCTGCTGTTAAATTTGAATAGACCTGGTAGAAGTAAAAATGAATAAAATTTCAAGTTGAATGAGTTATAATTAAATGTCGTGTAGCGGAGTGTTTAAATTACATTGTTAGCGTTAAATTTGAATAGATCCAGTAGAAGTAAAAATGAAGACAATGCCAAATAATGTCGTGTCATTTTCATTTAAATTGGTAAGTATGGATGGAAGAAAAATTGAAGTTAAAAACTTAGATTCAAAGAGGATTGTGGGTTAGATTTTGTTAAGATTCTTTTCAAAAGTGATTGATGCAGAAAAATAATGGATGTTCAGTGGAACCTAAGTTTAATTTATAGTGAAAATTAGGTTAAAATTAACTAAAAGTTAATATGTAAAAGTTTAGTATTGATGTAAGGTATTAGTTGTGAAAAAATCAAGTTAGAGTGTAATTCAATGGAAGTAAAGCCAAAGGTTGTATTGTATGTGGTTTATAGTTAATTCAAAGGTTGATTATTTACTAAGACAAGTCAGGTGCAAGTTTGAATTAAAAGATGCTAGTTATGTAATGAAATAATCCTTTATAATTAATTATGAGTAAAGCAATAACAAGAGTCAAAGTGGAGCAAAGGATGAAATTAAATTCTGTCCCAATCTCAAATATAAGTCATGTCAAATCATGATAATGTTGCATCAATTAAGTTTCCCAAACCAATGTCATGCTATTTTGTTGTACCTTCATTTCACTCCAACCAAAATTGCGTATTTTAAACCATGCAATTGCAAATAAAGGAAGAAGATTGAACTTATCTTATTGCATAGGGATATCCCTCCTATAAGAATCAATATTATGCTAATGTTTGTGGAAGAATAAATGAAAGAATTGTGAATAAATTAATAAGCGAGAATAAATTGTTGATGTGATTATGTCAAATCATGAGAGTAGAAAAAAACTAATGAATAATAGTAAATATGTTGACTCCATGTCTACATTAGATAACAAGGGAAAGTGCAATAAAAAAGAAAAGAAGAAGAAAAATGAATATAGTGACAAGATGAAGAAGCACTATAGATATTGTGAAGAATTAGGAACAAATAAAAGTTCAAAGAGAAGGTTAATGGAGAATAAGGACCATGAAAACCAAATACTAGGTTTAGAGAAAGTGGTAACCTAAGTGAGGTATCTAGCAAGGTGAAAAGACTTGCTGAAAAGGAGGATACATATTATAGACTAGAAAGGAAGTGAGCATGGTCAAGCTTGAGGAAGTGGATAATGAGAGGAAGGGCTTAGTAAAATTTAAATGCCATAGAAAGAGGAGATTTTGACAAATACAATGTGGTGAGAACGAAAACAAAGAATATGTAAGAAGAAGGAGATTGACTCCTAGACATGAAAAACAAAATGAAAGGGAATAAAGGAGAAAGCTAGTGAAAGAATAATGTAACAAAAGATTACCGTGGAGACAAAAGAATGGATAAGAAAATATGATGCACTAGAAACAAGAAAAGTAAGGTAAACAATAAAGTATAGTGTGAAAATATAACAAAACAATGAAATAGACATCCATAATGAATGTTCCTTAAATAATGCATTAAGGATGGAAAAAAAATTTCCTTGGTAATATGTATATGTGTAGACTATGTTTAGCCCAAAGTGAAAGTTAAAATTGCATATAACTTAGTCAAATAATGTGGTCAACCATAGCCCATTTGTCATCATGTATTGTTTGTGGTAAGAAGAAACCTCTTGAGGGAACTGATAGAGAGAATCTTAATAGTGGATAGAACTCTTTACTTGAGGTATAACACACCCAAAAGAATCATTGATCTTAGTGAGTAGGTATTCACACATATTTCAATTCATGAAAGAAGGATTTCTGCAAGAGAAGAATGAATAAATAATTCAACGTGTCAAACCAGGAGGTAACTCGTCAAATGTAATCGTATTATTCATTCAGGTTTTTCATTATTATATACAAGAGGGAGTGATTGTTCAGTTTGTCTCCCGAAGACTCTCCATTTTCTCTATTATTTATTTACACTAATTACAGTTGTTCACCCAATCCCTATGATTAGGTGTCAACATTCTCCCCCTTAATTTGAATGGATGTTGGTGAGTCCAAGCATCGTTTTGAATCTTTTAATCTTTTCTCTTCTAAGCACTTTGGTGAAGATGTTTGCAATCTGCTCATAAGTGGAACAATGGCGAAGATGGATTGTTTTGGCCTCAACACGATGTCGAATGAGATGATATTTTGTGTTGATGTGCTTCGTTCGATCATGGAACTTTGGGTTCTTGGCCAACTTTATTGCCAAGGTATTGTTAATCATGAGTGGAGTCGATTGTACTTGTTTTACGTGCAAATCTTCTAGAATTTTCCTGAGCCACACAATTTCTTTTGTTGCCTCAGTTGCTGCCACATATTCTACCTCTGTTGTGGAATCTACTAGAACTGATTATTTGTGTGATCTCCAGGAGATAGCTGTTGATCCAAGATTCATATCATAACTCGAAGTAGATACCCCTGTTTCTTTGTCTCCATCAAAGTTTGAATCAGAGTATCCAATCAAGCCGAAGTTGCCCACCTTTGTATACTTGATTCCAAAGTCTTGAGTTCCCTCCAAGTACTTTAGAACTCTTTTTGCATCAGACCAATGTCCCTCACAAGGCTTTTGCATAAACTTGGAGAGGATTCCAACAACAAACGAAATGTATGGTCTGGTCATAGTTAGGTAGTTGAGACTTCCTACAAGCTGTCTATACTTTGTTGCATCCTCAAATTCTTTTCCTTCAATTGATGTGAGCTTTAAGTTTTCTTCCATTGGAGTAGTAAGAGGATTTCATTCAGTCATGCCAAACCTATTCAATAGATCTCCAATGTACTTCTTTTGAGAAAGGAATATGGAGTTTGTATGTTGAGATACTTCAATACCAAGATATTAATGAACACTGCCAAAATCAATCATTTCAAAACCTTTCCTCAATTCCTTCTTTATGGATGTCATGTAGCTCTCATTGTTCCCTGTCATCAAAAGATTATATATATATATATACCACAAGATATACAATTGTTTTACCAACCTTATTGACAAATAAAGTTGCATCATCAAGATCATAATGTTTGAAATTGAGTTTCAGAAGATGCTCAGTTAGTTTTTAATAGCAGGCTCGTGGTGCTTGTTGTAGGCCATACAAGGATTTCACAAGTTTGCGTACTTTATGTTCATGTCCTTTTACAACAAATCCTTCATTTTGGGACATAAAAACATTCTCTTTTATATATCCATTCAAGAAAACAATTTTTACATCCATTTGATGGACTTTCTAACCGTTCTGAGCTGCTAGGGCAAAGAGTGTCTCAATGGTAGCCCATTTTGCTGTGGGGGAAAAAGTTTCCTCATAATCGACCCCTTCCTTCTGTGCAAAACCTTTTGCCACAAGCCTAGCTTTGTGCTTGTCAAGTGAGCCGTCAAATTTATACTTGTTCTTGTAGACCACTTGTAGCCAATTGGTTTGATTCTCAATGCAGGATCAACCAGCTTCCAAGTGCCATTCTTTATCAAGGCATCATACTCCTTTTGCATTGCTCCTTTCCATTCATCATGAGAAGCGGCTTCTTCTAAGGAAGTTGGTTCAAAATCTATAGACAAATTCAATTCACAATCATAAGAAACATCCATATCAACAGGTGAATTAGAGTCATCTACATCACCTACATTTTGCTGGGTTGAATTTCTAGTTCCTGTCTTTCCAACCTCATCAAGATGAACACTTTCAAGTGTCTTTGTCAACCACTTTGGGGGACCTTTCTAATATGGTCCAGGCTGCTCCCTCGATTGGGTTGGGACTGAATCAAGATTGAGTCTCCCAATTATGTCAATCACATCACTGAAAGTATCATCCGTTGTTGGAGTTTCATGCGGGGGAGAGAGTGCCATGGAAGAAGATTCCATAGGTTGATCTAGTATAGGAATCCCCCTTCAAGATGTGGAATCTGATTATCAAATTCTTGAAATTATATTTCATTTGAGAATCTATCCAAGCGATCAAGTTGCGCCTCAACAACATTGTCAGTTTCTGATGATTCAAGAAATATTACATCTCTAGATACAACAAAATTTTTATTGACTTCATCATAGAGATAGTATGCTTTGGAGGTGTTTGAATACCCCAGGAAGATACGCTTACAACTTCTTGCACCAAGTTTGTTTCTATGTACCTTTAGTATCAAGGCATAACATGTGGAACCAAAGACCCTGAGATGCTTTATCGAAGGAATGTGCCCATACGACATTTCATAAAGAGTCCTGTTTCTAATAGCATTATATGGACATATATGATTTACATATACAACACATAGAACTGCATTAGCCCAAAACATCATTTTTACATTTTTGAAAAACATCATGGAGTGCACCACATTTAAGATTGTCCTATTCATTCTTTCAACTACTTTGTTCTGTTATGAATTATAAGGCACAGTTGTTTGATGTTTGATCCCATGTTGGCGAAGATAGTTTTCAAATTCATTTGAAGTGTATTCTTTTCCATTATTAGTGCGAATAGAGCCAATATGAGATTGTGCATCATTTTCATTCCATGTATGAAAGTTCTTAAATGTTTGAAAAGCATCATATTTTCTCTTCAATAAATAAACCCAACACATTCTGGTGTACTCATCAATAAATGTCATCATATATTTATTTACATTTGCAGAAGGAACAGGCATTGGACCACATAAATCTGAATGAATGAGTTCAAGTTTTTTATGTGCTCTGGAATGTGAATCATGAAAATATTGTTTGCTATGCTTTCCGAGAATGCAAACATCATGTTGCTTAAGTTTCCTAGGAATTGTAGGCAAACCAGTATAACCATTTTTCTTCAACAAGCGGAGGCTGTCATTGTTGAAGTGTCCAAATATAGCATGCCATAATAAACTTGATGGAAATGTACCTTCTTCATAATGAGAATTCTATGAGTAGTTTTGTGCACGAGCAGAGGTACCTTGCAGCTTGAGAAGTCTTTTTTCTTCTACCCCCGTCATGACAAGTGAGTGATATGATACTTTTCTCACCTCAATATTGTCGTCAAACATATGAATGGAGTGTCCTTACTGGTGGATGTGAACCAAGGACAACAATTTCCTCCTCAGCTATGTGAGATATAAAACATGATGCAGAAGATAGTCTAGAAGACCAGGCAATTTAAGCCTGATTCCACCAAGCCATGATAGCTTGAGTTTTGATTTGTCGGCAAAGTATACTGCTCCATCAACATTGTCCGTAAATTCTTCAAAAAAATCTCTTCTAAAATTCATGTGGCAAGTTTCTCCTGAATCAAGCAAGCAATCATTAGTTTTACCTTTAGGTTGGTTTATTTTATGCTCAATTCTTTCCCAAGGCAACTTGCATGTGGACGCATCATGCGATCCATCTCTTTTGCAGTATATGCTGTGCAAATCTGACTTTTCTCCTTGAGAGTGTTTGCCCCCTGCCTCTGAAATTTATTCCTCTTCCTCTTCGACCACCTCTTCCTCTCAAAGAATCTTTATCAAGATTCTTCTCTCTATGTGCAAGGCACACAACCTGTTCAAAAGACTAAGTATTTGTCTTCTTCCCAAAAGCTTTCTCTCTTTCAGCAAATTTTTTCATAAGGGAGTCAAAGGTAATATCTTTGAGGTTTCCATTTGCTTGCAATGACTCAAGATAATTTGAGTAAGTGGGATAAAGTGCCTTGAGAAAAGCTATCAGAGGAATGTCCAACTCAACATTAGTGACTATGATATCATGCATAATAGATTTTACTTCTGATGCAAGAGTAAGAGGATCATCATTTTGTAATTCAAGAGTGAAGAGTTTAATCATGAGTTGAACAACTTCAAGTGTAGAGTGTGAGTCATAGAGTTCCTTCAGTTTTTGTAAGGCTTCAACAACATTTGAAAATGGTGAAATATGGTGACTCACCTCTTCATTTACTGATGCTACAATCAATGCATAAGCCTTGATGTTCTTATTTTCCCAAATAGCGAATTCCTTGTCTAAGGTAGGTTGTTCTGGCTCTTCGTCTCCGTTTCCAACACACACTTTTTTCCACAACTCAGTATTAACGCTTAACACTAATTGATTGTGATTTATAAATAAAATATATGAACAGAGAGAAATACTTGATTAGGGTCCAGAATGTCGATACACAGTCATAAGAGAATTTCATTCATCGCACCCGTGTTTAACACTATGAAACCAAGACAGTGATGAAATCATGAGAGGTATATTGGTAGGCAGCAGGCATGCAGGTGTGGGAGTGATATCTCAACTGCGCTTGTGGAGCAGTTGCCTCACATAACTAGCAGAACGTTTGCAGCAGTTACCAAAGAGGGGCAACAGTTGCGAGACAGGGGAAAACTTGCATAATGGTTATCAAATTCTTGAGAGAGTCACACCTATGGAGTGGTTGCAAGAGGTTAGTTCTACAAAATTGGCAGAACATAGGCAAGAGGGAGTTACAAAGCAGAGAGGGAAGCCAAAAATGGTGTTGGCTCTGATACCATGCCAGGCCAGGAGGTAAGTCCTCAAATGTAATCGTATTATTCATTCAGGTTGGTCATTATTATATACAAGAGGGAGTGACTATTTAGTTCATCTCTCAATGTCTCTCCATTTTCTCTATTATTTATTTACACTAATTACAGTTGTTCACCCAATCCCTATGATTAGGTGTCAACACAACCCAGGAAACAAAAGATTGGGAGTGATAGGGAACATATGACCAAGATTCCATAAAGAAGTTTTTTTACTTGGGAATCTAATGTGGGGGAATCAAAAGCACATTTATAAGGACTAATGATAAGGCATGGGGGTAACAGGTACACATATGAAACCCTATTATGGAAGAATAGTCTATGAAAAATATACAAGAAGTAATTTCCTAGAAAGAGGAATATACAATGGCTAGTGACCTAAGTATTCTTATTCATATTGAATATTTTATAAGGATTTAAACCATGTTTATGTTTTGAAAGTACATAGGAAGCAGAAAGAAGATAAAGATGAATAAGTCTCAAGATAAAGACAAGGTGCAAGGAATGATGAATATGAGAACATAATACATATTGAGATCACAATTACTTGACAAAACGAAATACACATGAATAATTCTACTTGTCATCCTTAATGAATAAATAATATAATGTGATTTGTAACCTTATAGACCAATTCTATAAAGAATACATATGAATGGAGATGAAGATAAATGAGTGACGTTAGGAATGAATATTTAATTGAGATATCCATGGAATATTTAAAGAGATATTATTGGAAACTATTATGAACATGGTTGAAATAAATGTCGAATTAGCTATTATCGTAATCGTAATTATAAAATGAACTATTTGTGTAATAAATGTAACATGGGCTTGAATATTTAATAGAATTCCCCCCTTTAGTGGATTATGAGCATAGATATTGTTGTCCCTTGTTTTTCTATATCTTTGCATAGGATAGTGTGTTTATAGTTTAGGCTTTGGTGGTTGCATCGTATAGCAATAGGGATATTTCCTTACTATGGTATTTCTTCAAGCTATTAATTTTCATATATATATATAAACCTAGTTATTCTCATTTTCTCAAACACTTACTTCAACATCTTCGTTGACATCTTGTGAAAATATTCTAGATTCAACAAAATTATGTAATCGATGTTTTCTCAAATAGTTCATTCTATATATGGACATGTAGTCCATTCTTTATTGTAGTAAAAAATTTATAGCCTAAGATTATTTCTTTCTATCTTCAACTTCATGCTTCGTAATTTCAACTTATTATACAAAAATCTATATTTATTATACCATTTTTCTATATACTTCTTTCTTATTTTCTTATACACTATTATTCTAGGTTTCCAAATTAGTTCCATTATCTTTGTTTTTTTTTTATTCTTAGTATTTAAATCTATATCCCACTTTTTAGATTTTATCTCTACATAATTTCTTGTTCCTTTTCTCTATTTTTTTTAAACTCATATATACCTTTATTATTTATTTCTTTTATATTCATAGTTTTTACTTTTAATACATTTACTACTTTTAATTTTATTGTTATATCATGTATTATTATTTCATTCTATTCCTTTATATTATTCTTCATCTATTTACATCTTTTTATCATCAGCTAATACTTATCCTCCTTGTCATTTTTTTCTATTTTATCTCATTACCTTTATTCTGCATTATTTACAATTCAACCTTTTATGATTTGTTGTGTGTTGTCACATATCATACCCTTTCATAAGTATGTCAAATGGTCATATTTTTCATTCCTAGTATAGAAGAGGATGGGTGCAATCTTGGTTAGCTAAACGAAGAGCCAAAGTTTGAAATCTAAAGGAAGAGTTGAAGTTTGAAAGTTGAAGGGAGGTCAAACGTCGAGACCCGATATCAAAACCTTGAAGTAGAAGGCATATAAGGATATTAGAGTTAAAAACTAAGGGACCTCGAGAGTCTATTCAGAGACGCACCTGAAATGGAATATCGGAGTAGGTAGAAGGAAGGAATGTATATCGAGACTCGATGTCGGAACCTCAAAGACATCTAATTTCAGAGCCTAGAGCTTTAGAAGACTCATAGTTTCGTAACTCCTTAATAATTAAAATTATTTAGAAGCACTGAGGTAGCGAGGAAAAGAGATTTACATAGGAAATCACATTTGAAACCAAATATTGGGGACTCTTCTGTCTCTCCTGAGGACATGACACACAATGGAAATGATGGGCCCTTAGTAGTTGAGGAAGTAGATGATGTCAACATGACGTGGCCATACAAAGACACGTGGCAGTTAGTTTCATCATTTTTAGGTGGCCTAATAGGGAAAATCCATATGGCACGTGTCACTACTTAGGAGGCACCATATGGAGATGATGACATCAACACAAAATCATCTAGGGGATCGACATTTCAAAGGGAAGAGAATTCATAACTCGTGTTTAAATTGTTTTCTGGGAAGGTTCCGATCTGATGAGAGGGGCTCTGATCTGGATTTGTACTTATCTCTCTTATCCCAATGAATTTATGAGTTGGCTCATTTGATTATAAGTTGAAGATAAAATTTTCAATCTGGAAGTGATGTTGGAGGGTAGAATTGTGGGTGATGTTATAACAAATTCATTAATAAACCATTATTGGCAAAATCATACATAATAATATTCAATTTCTTAAAAATAAAAGAGAACAAGTATCACTTATCCACAACAGCATAAGTAATTATAAAATTGAATCACATAATAAATTATGATAAACAACGTGATAATAGTATAGTAGAAATGGATGTTAAGAAGTGATAAATAAAGTGACAAATTAGTGGCCCAACATCTCCCCAAAATTGAACATGTTGCATGTCCTCATGCAACCCAATGCCTCTATATTAACAAAGTTGTGTTTTAATAACCAAAATGCTCACCTCAACTTGGGATATTGATGGAATAAAATATTTCTTGCCCAAAGGCTTCAAAACAATGGTTATTCAATTCTATCGATGTTGGTGAAGATATAACAATTTGTGCATTAATTTTCAATAATATATATACATACATATATATATGTAAAATATGATACAAGTAACAATGGAACTTCATTAACCATTTTCTAAAAAAAAGACCATATTTTGTTGAAATTTGCAGGCATATTTTATTATATCAATGCTTCTACACTCTGAAAATTCAAGTTATCTGATGCACAGATCCCAAGATATAAGAAAATGTCTTAAGGTTATAATGTTTAATTTCTCAAAAACCATAAATCAGTTTTGCCTAAAATTTCACGTTTGTTCCTATTACCTTAATTCTTCGGCACACCAAAAATCAAATCAATCCAATGAATATATTTCAAGATATTAGCAAAATGGTTGTAGGTGTTAGTGCATGATATTTGCAATTTTACAAACTAGTTTAGCTTGAAATTTTATGGGTTTGTGTTTTTAATGATACCTCTTTGTTATCCAAAAATCACAATAATCCATTTCATGGTTTTAAATATATACCCGAATCAACTTTTGCACTATACAAAAATGAAACTGTATGCCTTAAATGAGGAAGAACGGAGAAAACATCAATAATGTGTAGCAATTTCTCCGCCAAACTAGAAAATTAGCATGCCCTTATGCTAGACTAGAAAATAATTTGAGGTTGATACTATAATTTTTGTTGAAATCTTTCCTTGGTGTAAAACAACAAGGAATAGGAGAGGTTTTGAGAATGAATAAGGATATCGATGGATGATAAATAGTATTGATGACATGGTCATGATAAATAAATTAATGAGAAATACACTCCCCAAAATTGAAATCTTTCGTGTCTCTGAAGAATGGGAAGTGGTAAAGAAGGGGAAAGAATGGTTGAAAAATATGAGTGAAGAATGCTCAATGTTTTCTCATGACATTATCCTACACTTTCAAAAATTCAGAAACTTATGATATTTTACCTCAATTTTAACCTCCATGAAAGCGTGGATTGACATGGATGGATTAATATTTGTTGAAGTTGATGTAGGATGAGATGATGATGAGAGTGATATGGAAGGTAGAATTGATGCAAGTTGAAAGAAAGTAATCATAAAGTGTAGCAGGGATTCCTTCCCCCAAATAACACATCTCATGAGTAGCCTCAATTAGTAATTCATCACCCCAATTACCTCATTATATATTAAAGTGACATAATCATGTTATGAATGTCATCGTATAATAATGGATAGAAAGGAAATATAAACAAGGTAAAAATGATGAGAAAACTTTTCATTCCCTATACCCATGAGCTTTGGTTGTTATGAGCACAAGAATGGTGAGAATTAGTTATCTCAATCTTTGCTTCTCAAGTTTTGACCAATTACCTCGCATTGATAATCAGGATTAGGCCTCTTTATTCTACCCCAAAATAATAGTAGTGTTGTCAATGTAGGAATAAATGATGACTCGTTGGGAAAAGAAATTATCTTTTATTAAATATATGAAAGTTGTAGAATAAAGGAATGATAGGTTAGATGATACAAAATTTCAAATATCAAATATCTTAAAATTTTTATCCCTAACATGTAAATTGAATATTTATAAATCAATAATAAATATAAACCATAACCATCATCATCTAAGAACTGATTAAACATTACCCCATGAACCATGAGTTCTAGAAAACCTTATATATGCAATAATAGTCTTTATTAGAAATTAGTTTTGAGAAAACAAGGCAACCAAGTAGACCCTAGTATTGAATTAACTTTTATACCATAGGCATGGCCACTACTGCCAGCATGCATCCATAGCTTCAACGTGGATGCCTTTTTAACCCATTGAGATGCTATTGTCCCATATATTAGAAATAAATACATAGTTACAAGAGCATTGAAATTTACTTAGATGTATATTGAATATCATTGTTTTGTCTTGGTAACCAATTAATAACAACTCCATTCACGGGAGATAATAAAAGTGATCAAGTTGGCTTGTGATGAGACCTATTTTCCTCCAGTTTTATAATTGAAGGCCATTACCTTGGCTTGGTGACCAGTAGTGGTAATGTCACATTATTAGGATCTATGATCATGGTATTTCAGCTCATGATGAGACCTCCTATCCTTCAATTGACTATTTATGTTTAAAATTCAACTATGCTTACTGTTAATCAACTAAATATTACTTAATAGATGGGGTGAAAAGTCCTCCCTTTAATAACTAGGGATGTTGTAAAAAGTTATGTAGTAACTATTTTCAACTTAGCTAATCTTTCTTCTCAAAAAATAATAACCTTAAAATGATTGTTGATAAATATATTTTGTTTTTTTAATATTGGGGTTGAGCAACAATTCATTAGATAGTTATGGAAATATTTATGTACAATTTTTCAGTAATGATCATAAATTTTACAAGATCACGGACTTGACAAATTAAGAAAGTTGAAAATTAACATGATGAAATCATCTTTGCATAATTATTAAATAAGATGATGTTTATAGATAGACAAAGATAAATTAAAAACCCAGTCATTATGGCAAAGAGGACCTAGAACATTAAAAGTATTTCTCGTTCACCAAGGAGAAAAAAATAGAAATACCTAGAAGTGTTGAATCAAAAGTGTGAAAATAGGTTAATAACAATAGTTGTGACTGAGGTAACAATGATCATGTATTAGGTAACAACAATTGTAATAGAGGGAACAATAGTTGTAACCTAGGAAACAAAGGTTGTAACTAAGAGAAAAACAATTGTGACTTAGGAAACAATGGTTGTGACTGAGGGAACAACAATTGTGTGTTAGAAAAAAACAACTGTGACTGAGGGAACAACAACTGTGTGTCAGGAAACAACGGTTGTGATTGAGGGAACAACAACTGTAAGTCAAGAGAGAATAGTTGTGACTAAGGGAACATCAATTGTGAGTGAGGAAACAAGGTTTGTGACTGAGGGAACAATGACTTTGAGTTAGGAAACAATAGTTGTGACTGAGCGAACAACAAATGTGAGTTAGGAAATAATAATGGTGGCTGAGGGAATATCAAATTTGAGTTAGAAAATAGTAGCTGTGATTGAGGGAACAAAATTGTGAGTTAGTAAAAAATAGTTGTGACTAAGGGAATAACAATTGTGGGTTATGAAACAAGGTCCGTGACTGAGGGGAAAAAGACTGTGAGTCAGAAAATAATAGTTGTGACTAAGGAACAACAATTGTGACATAGGAAACAATAGTTGTGACTAAGGTAGCAACAATTATGATTAGAGAATTATTTATCCAACAATACCATTGTTGCATGTTACAACCTCAAAAATACACATACTATTTTAAGCTTGTGGACATGAAGTATGAAGAATGATTTTGGAAATTCCACCCTACAACTAACTTAATAGGAAATCCTAGCAAGGTGACATGGAAAAGGATTAGCCATCCAACAATCAATAGTCGCTTTAAAAAAGAATGAGGAATTAAGAGTAAATCATTCCTAAGAAGACCTACCATAAGAGTGTTTAATATTAGATATGAGGCAACCATATTCTTGATAACATTTGTGAACAAATGGATAGATGTGGAGCAACAACATGAAACTTAGCTTTCTTATTTTATTTTTATGAAGGAACAAAAGTTGTGACTTTGAATTAAACAACACCTGAAACATAAAAAAATAAGATAAATTAGAAAATAAACAACTCTTTATTGAAAAACAATAAATAAATAAATAACTTAAGTTACAACATATGTGATTTTGGTTACAATAATGTTGTTTCCTAAGGGAACAACAATTTGTGAATTGTGAATGAATGGAAATAAAATATCTTTTGGAAAAATGCTTTGCTAGCAATGACTTGTATTTTCAAATGGAAATAAATTCCTCATTTCTCTTGTTATGAATCTATCAAGTAATAAAAAAAATCTTCACATTGTTTTCTTTGTGTTCATCGGCAATAACGGGAACAATTTTGTAGAAACAATTTAGAGATCATGGCACCTAACAAGAATAAAAATCATATAATATTAAAAAACTTAATAGATGCTTGGATGAGATGTTGTTGGGCCCAACCCAAATTGGCCATATTTTGGGCAAGGAAGTCGAATTTTGGGGATAAAGTGTGCAGTACAAATTGCGAAGTGGACCGAGCAATAGAACAATAGAGCACAATGAATACCACGCAACAAAGTCACCACAAAACATAGGGGCTTCACGGAAAAGCCCCTCCCTTCTTGTAAAAAGCATAAAATATTGCAAAAATTGATGGTATTGGACCATAGTCCTTTGTATTTTGGAAACCATGGTATCAGGTCCATGGTAATGTAGTGATGTAATCCCTCATGTAATACTATATGTAGGGATCAATAATAAAGAAGAGGATCATCTTAGGATCATATCAGGTATTAAATGATTGAATCTTCATGATTGGGTTTTGTGGCAAAGGAAAGGCTTTGTAGCTGAGCATGCAAAGGCCTAAGTCTGTAGTTGAGTTCGTAGACGACCTGAAGTTGAGTGTGCAGATGACTTGAAGCTGAGTGCGTAGATCAAGAATTGTTTGTTTTACAAATTCTATATTATAAGCAATAGTGCTTGTGGATGTAGTCCCACATTGGGATGAACCATGGTAAAATCTATGTCTTCATGTGTTTTTCTTATTATATGCACTTTATTTCCAAATTGTGAAGTTATGAATGTTTAAGTAATGAATGTAATTCTGCGAAGTAATATATAAGTATTAATTAGTTTAGGAATGTGAAGAAGTATGTTATAGCATAACAATTTATTACAATTACATGTATTCACACTGCAGTAAATTTTATAATATGGCAGAGTAATGCGAAGTAATTTGTAAGTATTAAAGCATAAAGACAATACAAAAAGACCACATCACAACGTCCCTCAAGCTGCAGAAACCTGGTTTTGAAACCTTCCATAGTCACTTCGGGTGAGACTGCGAATTTCTTGCAGGTTGTTGCCAAAAGGGCGATTGATTGAGGGCTTTGTTGGTGCATAGTAAAAGTTTGAACCTGGGTCAACCCAACCTAAGCAAAAAATTGATTCCTTTTCTAGGAATTGGATCTGCTTGACAGATGTTTATGTGGCATCAATCGAAGAAATAAATTCAATATTGGGTAGAACAGAAGGAACGAGAATTTGTAGAACAAGAAAATAGAAGCCCTCATCTTTCAACTAGGAGGTGGTTACAGAAGTGTATTTTCGAAGAACAATAAAAAATCTTCTTTGGCTCATTCCATGTGGAGCTATACCAGTGGATATCAAGGTTGAATGAGAGAAAAAATTGTTTCAAAGGAGACAAACCTAAGGAGTTGAATCTTGAATTAATACAACGACTCAAGAACACGGATAATAGGATCTCAAGAGCTATTGATTTCTAGATTGACAGAATCTGAGGAGGATTCATTACTAAGTTCGTGGTCGACTCGATTGTATCCTAAAATGAAGGAGAATGAAAAATTTTCAAAACACCACGAGGTAAGTTCTTAAAGTCTTTGAACCTTTGGATTAATATGCTTTTGTGCGAAAAGGGGATTTTACGAATGCAATTAAGTTATTAGTTACTTATGTTTAGAATATCTGAAGAAGGGACTGGGACAATGCGAAGTGGAAAAAGATATAAAATAGACACTAGAAAGACATCTCATGGCCAACATCCAAAGAATTTTATAGAAGATTACTATAGCCCTTTGTTAAGTGAGTCTGAAAGTGAAGAAAACCATCCTAAGAACCCTGAGGTAACCTCACAGTATTCACCCTTCCAACTTGAAAGTTTTATGAAGTAAGAACTAAGTAGTAATAAAGGTATTAATGGTTTTCCCAATCCCCTACACCTCATTCCCTTCCCCTTACGAATCCCCCTGCCGCGCGCCACCCCCCCCCATACTACAAAGAAATATGAACGATGATATTAAGTTTCCTATTTTTAAAGGGACTAGATCAGAGGATTCGAAGCAATTCTGGTTCTTATGCAAAGTAGTTTGGACTACAAAGTAGGTCCATGATGAAAACATGAAGAAAGTGAAACTTTCTACAACATTTTGGGATAGAGCACTGACATGGTACATGAAGTATTCGAGCAATAAAAATGGGCCATTTGCAAACATTAAAACAACGTTGGTAAAAGAGTTCAAGAAGTCAAAGTCCGAGTTGAAGTGCATCACAAAGATAAAAGAAATAAAAAAATGCTATGGAGTCTCTTTGGGAATTTGATAAAAAATTCAAGATACTATTGGAATAGGTGAGCTTTGAAATAGCTCTAGAACAATATGGAGTGGTTTATAGATTTGCTTCTTCCACATATAAGATTGCCTTTATCACAACAGAAGATAGAAGCTCAAGTCGAAGCCTTAGAACTTGTGATGAAGTTAGAAGCTTCACCGATAAGGGATACCATTGTAGGTATGCAATAGATCCAGAGTTAGCTAGCAAATTTTTCTCTGTAGATACAAGATATGAAGAAAAGTAAATAAGTTCAAGAAGAAGTACGGTGTACAAAGTGTAAAGGAGAAGGTCATTTTAAGGAATAATGTCCTGTCTTCAGAAATTACATGGCTAGTGGAGCATCAAATCCTTTGAATCCCGGATCTGGAAAGAATATAACAGAACCTAACATTATCCCACTTGTTGTTTTCTCTCCACAGTGGGCCACAAGAGAGCTTAGTCATTTATCTAGCCCTACAATGCCCATTGTTTCTCTACACCAAGAGAACTTCTTAGAGCTCACAAATTTTGTCAACGCATCTGTAGTATTCTTCAAAGTGTCCACCTTTACCAGCAACACCTTTTTGTATTCTATCGTATCCCTCACAAAGTGATATTGAACATCAATGTGCTTTGTCTTTGAATGATATGCAGGGTTCTTTGATAAGAAAATTGCACTTTGGTTGTCACAGTCTATCCTTATAGCTCCCTGTACTAACCCCATAGTTGAACATAATCTCTGCAACCAAACTGCTTCCTTTCTTGCATGAGTGGTTGCCATGAATTTTTCCTCTGTAGTTGATAGTGCCACTACAGATTGTTTCTTACTCATCCAAGTGGCTGCACCTCCAAATAGGTTAAACACATACCCACTTGTAGATCTTCTCCGAGCTAGATCTCTAGCCTAGTCTGCATCAACAAAGCCATGAATATCCAACACTCTGTCCAATCCTGGTCTTCCTTGGCAGAACAAACCATAATCACTAGTGCCACGAAAATGCCTAAAAACCTGCTTCACTGTTGTCCAATGCTCCTTTCCTTGTTTTGACATAAACCTGTTCAATACTCCCGCTGCATGTGCAATGTCTGGTCTAGTACAAACCATTGCATACATCATGCTACTGATTGCACTTGCATATGGAACACAAGACATGTCCTCTTCCTCTTATTGTGTCTTGGGACACTGTTCAGCAGATAACTTTACACCTACAGGAATAGGAACCTTCACCGGTTTACTATCTTGCATATTAAATCTTTGCAATATTGTCTCGACATACTTCCTCTGGTTTAACCAGAGCTTCCTCTTTGCCTGATCTCTTTTAATTTCCATGCCCAAAATATAGTTTGCAGCACAAAGATCTTTCACGTCGAATTTAGAGGACAATTGGATCTTCAAATCTTGGATAATTTCTTTGTCATTTCCAACCAGTAACATATGATCCACATATAACACTAGATAAATAAGAAGGTCACCAATTAATTTAAAATACACACAGTGATATGCTTTACTTCTGGTGAAGCCAAGTCCCTATATAAATGTATCAAATTTCTGATACCACATCCT